>JAHWXV010706220.1:0-12510 GCA_024586415.1 Phrixothrix hirtus | reverse complement strand
TTGTTTCGTCGCAAAATTTTGATTAGAAGCGGAGATATATTAAAAAACCGTTTTTGGGGGTGAACTTTGAGGGTGGTTTTCATGTTTTAAAAGTACTTTAGAGCAGATAAAAATAATATGTATCTTTTATTTTTTGATGTTCTACAACATATCAAAAAATCAATGACAACGGTGAGTTCGGGTTGGGGCTATTTCTTTGTAAGTCCTATAGTTTATCTGTACGAAAAGGGGAAAGCATGAGTGCAGATAGGCGTTGGTCTATTTGCAATACAAAAGTTGTACTAGAAGTACCTCACATGCACTCATCATACATCTATATGTAACTGCTCTAGTAGCACAAGATGTGTCGAAAGTACATATAGTTTATCGATATCGATACCATTCAGAAATGAAACGGGGAATCGGTATAGAAATCATACAGTCACCCATAATCAGTTAGTATAGCTGTCGTCGCCACAACCTCTAGCATCAATGGTATCTCCTAACAATCGCCATATTAAATTGCAAATTCTAATAAATCGCATTTTTATCAGCTTGTTTTAAGCCGGTAATTCTATGTAGAAGCCCCATGGTATATTCAATTTAACAATTCTATCTACATAAATAATACACCTTCTTCTTTTTTAGATTGATAAGCAAAAAAGCTATTTATTAAAACTTGTCTAGTTTCACATAATCACATAATGAGAACCTATAATTGTAAAAATTAAGTAACTAGATAAGTTAAAATCAAAAATATGCTTCTATTAATGTTGACTGTTGTATTTATTTATTTTATTTGTATTTAAATATTTATATTATATTCAGCATTAATAGAATCATATCATGTTAATTCCAATTCATTTATATTGTTTATACAATTCTATCTTCCTATAATGTGATCTTTATAATATCATGAAACTACTCAAGCTTTTGTGACAATCTCTTTTTAAGACCGACCAATTTTTACTAGTTGCATCTATCTTCACGCCGCAAATTTTCAGATACGCTTTGGGTTTCCTAACTCCGTCTTTATTTATTTGCATTCGCGAGGATTGTTTATCTGATACCGCTGCGTGCCGAAAGGCATTGTGTGTTAATTGTTGGTGAAAGACGTACCTGATTGTTTCCGCTCCGTCTAGTTACGATAACATTTGTAGTTTACTCTGCTTTTCGAGATAAAACACCTACATTTTTAGGGTCAGTAGGCATGGCATGGCATGGCAAGGTTGGTTGATTGATTTCTATTAATTTATTTTCTAATGTTTTAAGTATGGGATTTAAAGTGCCCGTTGAGTTTGGGAATTCGCCGGTATCCCTGTAACGCCGCCGATTGCTTCTGGATGAACCCGAGGTTCCACTTTAGAGGGTTTCCTTTCACCATGGCCGGTCTTCTGTTTCTCCCTACCCAAGCCGCCCCTTGGTTCTACTTCTCTATGTCCCTGGTGCGACGACCAACGGTTTTGCTAAAAACACCTATTCCGCAACCTGAAGGCGATGATTTTGAGTTTTTCTCTGAAAACTTCTACCATCCAGGTCAGTTTATCTTAACTTTTCTACTGGCATCTGCCGAAGATGGCGTGAGCCCGTTACGTTTTGGGACCTGCGAATTGCTGCTTTGCGTTCCGAATATTTATTCCCTACAGTTTACTTTTTTGCGCTACAGTAAAATTAGGCATAATTAATCATTGTAGTTATTTAACTTTGTCTGTAGATATTCTGCTAATAATTTTGAAACAGTAATTAATAATTGTTTTATAATAGTAAAATCCGTTTGTAAGTACCACGCGCTCGACGCCGAATTCATAGCCCAAGTGCGGCAGCGAGCCTCATGTATATCTGCACGGCCCCGTAACATTAACTTACTTTGATACTTTTACTTATTGCTTTGAATATATTTTTATTGTTACGATTTATGTAAAAGCGTTCTTGGATAAACTAAATTTAATTAATTGCGTACGAATTTTAAACATTTATTTATGTTTCATTTAAAATCAAAGCCGCTCCTCGCTGCAGTGACGACCGTCAATTGAATTAATTTAATTCCCAGTTCCTTTTTTTTAGATTCTTTGATCTCAAAATAGACTTTTACATTTAATTCAAATTAGACTAACCAAGTTCAAGCATACCTAAGATATACCCGTTTCAAATCTTGTTAATTCCAATTATATATTTTAAGTTTTGCTTTGGCCGTGAACATGTGCGCGATAACGAAGCTCGATACTATAACTTTGCAGCACACATGTGTTAATTTAACTTGAGGTTCTCAACATTTTTATATTAATTATATACCTTACTAGTCATTTTACTTATGCAGGCAGTCCTCAAAATTTTGTTAAATTTTTACTGTCATGTTCTATTAAAAGATTTTTGTAAACTATGCACTGGTTAGATGTTTACTGTTGCTTTTCGGAACGAAAATAAGCTGATCTTACCCTTACTTTGGTTTTGCTTTTCATTTATGTACTGTTGTACCTTAATTAATTTTTCTTTCAGCTTATTTATAAATATTTTTGCTAATGATTTCCTGCATAACCTTAAGTGTGTGAAGCAGAATATCTACGAGTGATTTTAAGTCCAACTTTTATCGCCGATTTAATCTACGACGTTTTCACTCTTGTGAGTCGAGATTGACACTAGCGTTTTCCAATTACAAGTGTGTGGCGCCCAATTTCTTTCCTTTCTTTAGGTATTTTAGGTTGTTTCCTGTGCGAGCTCGTACCAGTTTCGGTACCAGCCGGCGCTCGTCAGCACCGAGACCAGGATTTCCTCCAACGACACTGGGAGCAAAACTAGCACCTTCCAAGCCACGATATTGGGTTCGATCGTTATCTTGACCATCTTCTTTTTATAAGTAACTACTCCCCACTCCCTATCATACGCGGAACTAGAGTGGGTCGGACATTTTCCTTTTATTTTTACTGAGAAGCGTGATCCTTCGAGTAAGACCGTATGCGCTTATTTATCCAACTTTAACGTGACACTTTAATAAAATAAAATAAAATCTTAATAAGCATTACTTCCCTATGATTATATTTACGATTTAGAAATACGGTATTACTGTTCTTTCTAACCCTTTCAGTACTATACATCTACATTATTCTATTTCTCAATCATAATCGTCTTCATAGGCCCGAAAGTGCTGGCATAATTCGGCCTTTATGGCACAGATTTATCAAGAAGTTGCTAGGTAACGATTGAATAAATTATTTATTGAACTTCACATTCATTTAAAATTACTGTGGAATGTAAGTTTTCAATTTCTATGTTAAGGATTTTGCAAAAATAAGTTGTTAAGTAAACAAACAGTATCCATGGTAGTAACCCTAACAACGTCAAAATATATAGTCGACTATTTACACAACACTAATGTTCATATCGACAAAATTTACACAATTTTGCCGCAAATACTCATTCATATCCTTTAAAGGCTGAAATAAAATAAAACTTTGTATGTACCACGGGCATAATTATCGACTATGGCTCTCGGGAAATGAAAAGAACTCCTTCGTCGTGCTCTAAACATTCCCTCGGGCCATAATCTCTTAAACTATGCCCTTAATACATAAATTATTATTATTAACTAACAAATTTTTTCTATTAAAATAAAGTTTAAAATAAATGCAGAACGCTAAATAAATTGATATCGTATTTTATTAAAAAAGATCGTTCACTTGCACAACAATATAAAGAAAATATTTAAAAAGTGTTGTCAATTTTAACTTTGGAATATTTAACGAGCCAATAGTACACATACTACATGAACTTCTAGAAGGGATATTTAAAAACACTTGCAAATTATTCAAATTAAGCAAATATGACAATTCATTGTTTTTATAAAGCTTTGGTATTTCCGAAGTAGTTATAAGGGTTTACCTCTCGGTAAATATAAAAGAATAATCTCTTTACTGTACCCCTCTGTTGAAGTCTCAAACAAGTTCAAATAAATGAAAATGTGAAACTTTGGAAGCAGATACAATAATATATATTATCTTAGGTATATTGTTTTAAAATAAAGATTTTATTTCCCGAGTTTACGTTTAACCTTCCTAATTATAATGTAAATATAAAGACTGTATGTGTCCAAACACAAAACTATAATTTACTCCTTGTCGATGAAAATTAATTTTGTTTGCAAATAAAAGAAAAATGAGTATTGTGTAATTTAATTGAATGCATTAGGTAATATTTATGAAGAACGATTATATAATTATAATTCGCATAAGTGAAAATACAGGTTTAGAAATAATGGCGATATTGCATTTTTAAGTATTTTATTTGATGTTTTTATCGTTTTATGAGCAATCTGTCTAGTGGTTTATGCTACATTGGATCAATGTAGATACTATACAGTATTTTCGACAATTGTAACATTTTGGAAAATTGTATAGATACTGTATAGTAATTTCGATACTAAAACCAGTGCTACTATACAACATAGGTTCGACACAAAAACCATGTCGCCCAAACAATCCTATAGAGACAATATAGTTTCGAGATCGTAACATAGATTACCAATATAGGTTTTTACCTCGACAAACGATGTCAATTATATATCGTTTCTTATGGTTCCGATATTTGTGCTACTAGGGCGTGATGAGAACGGTTTCTCTTACAAGTCAAATATTAGTCCAAACATCGTAAGTACCAGAGCCAGCGTTAGAGGTGTTGAAAACGTACTTTTTCACAAGACCAGAAATGTTAGTAGTCCTAAACTAGACCAATTGCAAATCAGAAGAGCTTAAAAATTAAGATTGACAATAAGTGGACATTAAGACATTCTAAATAAGTGTTTAGATAAAGTAAACTTGATACAATATAGTTAAGTCAACAGTTTTAGCAAGAATATTTGAATAAAGATAGGTGGAGCTAGTGATATCTGAGAATTTTAATGTTCTATGACCATTATATGTTTACAAATTTAGATTAAGGAAATACAACATTTATTGCTTCTTATCAACCTGCTGCTCATTATTAATAAGTCATGCGGCTAAAATTCCCAAATAATATAATTTATTACCCACTTGCGTTTAGTGGTAGACACTTATACAGAGGGGTTTACTTAAGAATAATTGGCAACTGCTCTACAAATTTTAAATTTTAACCATTATTTGCCTGAATATAATACATAAAAGTACCGTTCTTATGATCATTTCCTTTAGCTGTGATTAGTTTATTATTACACACCTACATGCATTATAAACATCAAATTTAGTCTCGTAACCTTTCATGGTTTAAAATTAGGCGAGTATTTCTATTAATTTAGGTACAAGTCTTCCTTATACATAAGAGTTATTATTTCTCGTTCATTTATTTCATTGTTGCGAATGTGGATATTACTGTCTCAAAAGCACACAATGCACGCTTATTTCCCGATTTATTGCCAAAATAATATTCAAAAATATTTAAAGCTCGGAATAGTAACAGTCAATAGCTAATTGGAATCGTATTTTTAAACATCCAGAAGATTTTAAATAATTTCTCAATCAGTAAGTTTGAGTTTTGAGATTCAACGTGTTTTTATAGTTATTTATAAAACATAGTTCTGAAGAAAATAAAAATAATTTATTGGAATTGCCGTTAGTAACTCTGTAAAGTATTATTAAAGATCAGTAATAAACAGTTTCTTTGAATTTAACGAACATTACTAAACTATTTACATTTCGTAGTCATCTTGTATATTGAGCTCATAATTCGTTTAGTTTTTTTTTATTGTAGGTATATACAAATATATGTGATGCAATTTCAGGCCACTATTTATAGTTTCAGAAAATCATATAAGCATCCATATGCTGTAAAAAACAAAGTAGTCTATACTATAGCTAGATGTCAGAGTTTGAAACTTATGCATATATGCATACAAGTATTTCTGAATATTTGCGTTTACATGTAAAGGAGCCTTGTCCATTTGTGCAGGAGATAGGTTAGAGCAAACTTTAGTTCAGTCTAAAATCTATTACCGAAGGTCTTTTTACACCCTCTTCTATCAATAATTGAATTTTTTGCAGAACGAACTATGCCTTAAGGGAACAACTGAAACACTTGGAAATATTCAAAATAGAAAATGTCAGGGTTAAGTAGAGCGGCTTGCAAAATATGCATATCATTTTGAGAATTCAAAAAATAAGTGGTAGATCATTATCTACGGAAACAATTCAAAATGAAATTAAACAATTGATAACATGACCATTCAAAAAAGACTGCTAGAAATTATAAATTCTTCTGAGTATTATTCAGTCACATTGGTCTTCACTACATGTATAAGTTATCAGGGGAAAATGACACTAATGACTTATGTAGTGATTATATCCTTAACCATTTCATCAGTAAAAGAACGCTTAATAGGATTCATTCTTGTAAATGACGCAATTGGTAAAACTCTCAGTAAAGTACTGCCTAGCAAGCTAAATTATTTAGAAATACATCTTGAATTTCACCACGGTCAGGGGTATGATAACAGGGTCAATGCTAAAGGCAAAAATTTTGATGTTCAGAGAAGGATACTAAACTAAACTCCACAACAATTTTTATGCCAAGCGCGTGTTATTTTCTTAACCGGGTCCTATCTCTTCCTTTGGAAATTTATAGCTAATGCACGAAACTTTTGCAGCATCAACAAATAGATCGGCTATGATTATTTCTGATGTGAGAATTTCAGTTGTAAAGAGACGATCATATACTGTAACGTTGCAATTGAAACATTACATTGTTTAGTTATGTATTACTTTATTCTACAATATTGATTGTTAATATAACGATTTTCAAATGCAAAGGAATATATTTTTCGATTTTACGATGCAAAATACATGAACAATTTAAGTAGATAATTTAAAAGATAAGGTATACTAGTCACTTAATACAATTTATTAGCATAAATTGAAGATAATATATAAAATATACATTCTTCGCCCACTACAGTTGCAATTACAGATTATGGTTTACCTTTCAACAGGAATGTTGGATCGACGTGAAAATTATTATTTTAGAAGCCGGGCCTGTAAAGAGTATTACTTTGTACGTAGCCGTGGTTCTCTGGTAGGCAGGGACGAAGACGCAGTCTATCGCAGATTAGAGAGCCAACAGCATGTTTCAAAACTACTTGTTTAGAAATGGTGGGTGTTCAATGTGATATCTAGTTAAACTATTTAACATGTCGTTTCTCTGATCCGGACTACCACACTCTTCATTATTTTAACACTTTTATTTGGTTCAAATGGGCAAAATTTAATTATATTTTTTTTAGGATGGAGTCACACTAGACCTTCAGAGAAGGTGGGGGAAGCAAGTGATAAGCTCGCGTTGGAACTGCAAGTCTGCACTTTCAACTATATATTGAAGTAGCTATTTCAATAAAATTTATGCTAAATAAACTATTTTGTAGAATGGTGAGTGACTTATACATAATTTACCGTTATTTGTGTACCAAGTTGTCATCTCAGTATAACTGCCATATGATAATGCATGCTGGTTGTCTTTATCTTAACTTAAAACGTGTGGCAATTATTATATTGTATTTTAGTTCACAGTGTATCTAGTGTAGTGGTAAAATTTATTTAAATCAGCACCGCCAGTCTCGGTTAATAATTATATTATTTACGTATATACTTAATTATTTGCTTTGTGCTTAGATTCCATGCAAGTTCTGGCTTTATTATTTAGGCATAACTTTTTTTTTCTAAATTGGGAGTGTCAAAATTGGACTTTACCCTTATTTCATTAACTATTACTTTCACTTACCCTATATGAGATATAAGTAAAAGAGAAAGTATTGTTTTCGACCAAAACTTTCCATGTCGCAACTTTAGTGCGAGCGTACGTTTTTGTGATTGTGAGTGTGTACTGTGAACACCGTAGCTCAAAAACCAGATGTCCTAGGAAAACAAAATTTATATTTGAGTTTCTATCCATCGTCGCACGCGACCGTAGCATTTGCACTAAAATCGGAAAACCGGAAGTGCCACTTTATTCTTGTCACTTTTTGGTCTTTGAGATTGTTTAAAAATCGCCTATAATGATTTTTTTTAAATTTATTATATTTCTTAGAAATTTACTACCCTTTCACATAATCTAAGTGGTTTTTCATAAAATTTCCCATAAGTCGAGTAACCGAAAGTACTATCGCCGTCAAGTCTAAATAAAATAACTATGAAACAACCCTAGCTAAATGAAAATTTTAATTTAAGGTTATAATCACCTTAGTGTGCAAATTAAAACTTTTGTTAAAATTGAATAACCGCAAGAACCAGCTTATTTATGTCATTTTTAAATATTTTCTAAATTCTTGGTTTTTCGACATTTTCTCAAAAACGGCTATAATGATGTTTTTAAAATTTATCGTTTCTTAAGCATATAAGACGCTTTAATATAATCTAGGCGGTTACTCTGAAAATGTTCCGTAAATTGAGTAACTGGAAGTACTTTCACTGTTAACTCTGAATACACTAATTATGAAACTAAGAGCCCTAGCTAAATGAAAATTTATATTTCAGGTCACAACGACCTTTGTATGCAAAATCAGAAATTTGGTTAAAATCAAATAAGTGGAAGTACCACTTCATTTCTGTCATTTTTAGATATTTTTTGAATTCTCCATTTTCGCGGTTTTCTTAAAATCGGCTGTAACAATTTTTTTTAAATTTAGTATTTTATTAGCTACTTAATTTAGTATTATATTAAACAAGGAGTTTCTCTAATAAATTTTTGAAAATCGAGTAACTGTTAGTACTTGGAGTATTAGTTGTGAATAACGTATCTCAAAAAGTAATGACTATATGAAAATCAAAAACTATATTTATGTTTTGTATCTACTGTATACGAGACAGCAAGAATTTAATTAAAATCTAATGACCGGAAGTGCCACTTTATTCTGGCGATTTTTAAGTTTTTCGCGATGTTCTCGAAAACGTTTTTAACAATGTTTTTGAAACTTGCTACGGTTTTTATGTCCTCAGAATCCTTTTATATAAACTTAGAGGTTTTCCTAAAGTTATCTCTGGATCTAAGCAGGAATTTACGTGTCCAGTAACTTGGATGGGTGACCGTTATAACTATCGTTCCCAAAATAAACGTAAACAATATTTTAAATGTAAGTTAACATTTGCATATTTATACATCTATACACGTAAGAGAAAGTCGTGTGTTATCTCACGCCAGATATTGTTTTCAATTTGATTCACTTAATAATTAATTATGGTTCAGCTCGCATTATCTAGTTTATCATTTCTGTTGTTTCGTTTTTCTTTATCTCAATTCAAGTAAAATTTAAAATACGATATTACTTAACTCAAATTTTGTAATCAAGGATAACTTAGAGTCAGTATTAAGCCTTAAATCCTGTTTTAATTATCAATATTTCCTATCTAAGGTTTAATGCTTATACGTTATAGGTAAGGAGTTTAGACTACTTTATGTTTAGGACATCAATTCACCATCTCAATTAAGCTTTATTTATCACAGAATTCGCATTTCGAAGGACTTTGGATTCATTTGTCGCCGTTCGCCTGCCGAGAGGTACCATCGTACATTATAGTGAATCGTTGGAAATTATTATTTCTTATTTTGGGTAACGATCCATCAGATAATATCTTAAAAATTCTCGAATCACTTGTAAAATTAGTAGATAAACGATTTTAAATATTGGCTACCCCTGAAAGATCAGCTGGTCGAAGTTGACTTACCTAATTCTTATAGAACAAAAGAAAAATTCATAATAATTGTTTCATTGCGCTTGATGATCACGCAATTACTAAACTCAAAGATCATTTTAAACAAATGATAGTGATTAGTGGTAGATATGCGTTTGCTCTTCAGTTTAGTTCGGGTAGGCTCTTGGAAATAGAAGAACTAGAGGAAAAGTGCAAGAAGGCTGAAGTATATCTTAATGGAGGTATTGGGGTATTCTGTTGGTGATGAATTGGTAACAGAAATTAAAAGCTTGCGTCCACACAAAAATTATCCTTCTGTAGGTGGAGCATACACTGCTGCTTATATTTCCTAATACATGTAGAACAATCATTTGTATGAAATCTATCTAAATTTGAATATTTTTATTTGAACTTTTTTAACAGCTCCTGCGACAGCAGTTTCTGAGAAACAGTCATTTATAAAATTGAAAATTACCAAAGTCTTGCTTAAGATAGGCTGGCTAGTTTAGCCATGATATCATTTGAATATGATATTAAGCAAACTGGCAATTACGACCAATTAATAAAAGAATTAGCAGTGCAAAGAGTGCCAACAATTTCGTCTATGTGAAAAAGCAAGGTGTGTTCGTTTTTCAGTAATTTATATTTACTTTTCCATTTAACATTGTTAACATTACATATCTACATTCTAATGTTTTTTTTAATAATTCCACTAACATCAGAAACTAATTTGACTTATTTATTCATTTAAAATATGGAAACCTATGATATTCCTTGCACTTGGCACTGCTAATACGCCTAAGGCTTACGCCACAGGGACCCAGAAGAGAAACACAACTGTATTTACATATGTTAAAACTATTGCAGGAAATCCACTGCCATTTTTTATTTTTAGCGGTAAATACATAAAACAAGAATCGATTGCATAAAAGGAGAGCTCGATAAATAGTTTACAGAAGTTTTTGTGCATTAGCCAAGATACTTTTAGAAATTATTAATTTAAAAGGCATTAAAGGTGTAACTATTTCAGAACGTTTTAAATTTCATGCTAAACTTCCTTCTAAAGTAACTCTATTAAAACTTGAATTATCCCCAATTTAATGTTCAAAATATGGCTCAAGATCATAAAAATCATCAAAACAAATTTGGCCTTAAAATAAAAATCCCTAAGGTGTTTAACCATTGATACTACAATTATACCTATTTTAATAATTATGTTTTTATATTTTTATTATAATCTAACCACCTAGCAACAAGCTAATAGTATGTCACGGTCTCATTTTGGTTTACAACTTATTTGGTTAAATTTAAGTATTAGCTATCAATTAAGGAGATTTTTGGAATTACTATAGAATATTTAATTTCTAGAGCAATTTATCTTGTTTAATCGTTTGCATACCGCTGGCAGTTATTTAGGGACACGGTGCATCTAGATTTTTATGCGCACCGTTGTTCGCGTGCGAGTATCTGATGTTCCCTGTGACCGCGGAAACTGATTAACATCGACTCGTCCGTCGAAAACATAATAATTTGTAGTGCTGTTTGGTTTCTCGACGCAAGCTTTATTTTATTGGCTAAAGTCACTTGAAATTAATTTTAAGATAGATTTTTCTGTTCTTTGTCAATAAGTTTGCAAATTTGTAATAGCGTTGTTTTCTTTTGATTTTTTAGTGGTTTGTTCGGAGGCGATAAATGCGTCACTCCGAGATATTGAGTCCGAAACAGAATCCTTCAGGGGTCTACTACAGTTTTTTTATGATAGAAAGAAGTTGTGAAGGCTGTGCAACTTCAGGATAAAGTCCTTTCTTGTCGAGTCTCATGTAATAATCTAGGGAGTATGGGTTCCCAACTATAGTGTAATTAGGGAATATCTCCAACCACTATAGGAAAGCTCCGCCGTTTTTTATCCGCCTATTACTAATTCTTGTTTTCAATGGAATACTGTAGGACCAATCCTAACTTAGCTTTAAATTCTGATCATAAACTGTAGGTTAGTGTTCTATTTTTACATCTAAAAGAGATTAAGGTTAACTTTAAACCTTCAATTTGACAAAAAAATTATTTAACTAAGTGTGAATATGGAAATTGTCAACCAATTATTTTTGCTGAAGGAATTAAGACATTAGGGTCGTAATGTACTAAATTAACTATATAATTTTCATTATTATTTGTAAAGTTTAATTAAAATTTAATGATTAAAATTTGTGTGAACTTGTTCGGAACTTCTGTTTGTAGCGCTTTGATTGCAAAAGAGCAATTCTTAGAAAATTACAGGAGATTTCAATTACAACTCGTTTAATTAAAGAAATGAAGGTCCAAATATTTGCAATTTAACTGCAAGTTATTTCAATAGCTAGACAAAGTGCGTTGAAAACCTAAGGTCGACCATATGTGGAGCGAACGGAGCGAAAATACCGTGTTCTTGGTAAAATTGCCATAAGTGAAATTCGGCTTGATATATAAGAACGAATTAAATTGCTTCAATGCTATGAATTATTCTAAATTTAATTTTAAATACGTTATGTCGATCACGCTTTAGTTACTCACATATCTTAAGGCGTTGTATTGTTACTATTATTTCCGAGTCTGATCATTAGTAAATAATTCCTACATTTATATAAACGTACTTATATTTGAAATTGTTAAATAGGATAAGTAGTAACCTTCTGAAATAATAAAACTTCGTTTTTTAAATTTATAAGTCATACAGGTTTGCTATATCAATTATTTCCTCTTTTATTAGTTTATAATACGAAGTCGTGTGCGAAATGTCGTCAAGTGAAGACTTTAGAGTGTGCTTGTATTGCAGAAACAAGGCAGTTAACGGGCCTAAATGTGTTAATTGTGGAATTGTGTTTCACCCTAAATGCGTAGAGAGACTCAAGAT
>JAHWXV010706181.1:0-11960 GCA_024586415.1 Phrixothrix hirtus | reverse complement strand
ACCAAACTCTATGCTATTATGGAATAAAAGAAGTCAAGGAACCTCATAGTGCTCAAAAAAATACCAAAAAAGTTATTACAACTTTTATGAGCCACCGGGCATACTAGGCCCGGATTACCCGGATAAGGGTTAATAATGATTGTAATGCAACAACGTATTTTAATAACTGCATATTTCAAACGGGGAGCGAGCTAATAATCAATAAACTTTCAGTGTAAACTAACTTGAGGTAGGCGTGGACTTCTTATTATTACTGGACATTATTGGATACCCATTAGCAGATTGAGCAATTTCTGTAATGAACATATTTATTTACTTTAATTTCAAACATCAACTTGCTAACGATTGGGGAACGAACGTAGATTTTAAGGATTTTATTTAAAATTCCTAGTATATCGAACCCTGTTCACAGAGCAATAGGTTTTATGTTGTGTTATTTTTAACCAACAGGTTGGATATCAATTTGTTGTTTATTTTATTTAATACGAAGATTTCTACCATGTAACATACCTCCTCAATAAATAATAAATGTCACAATATACTATTGTGCAAAATTACATAAATTTTAAAAAACGAGTAATAAATACACGAAATACAAATATACCCTTTTAAAGTCACCTCGGGTGAGTCATAAAATGCAAACGTTAAGTACAATGATGACGCACCCAAAGTAACGCTAGTAGTAAAAATTATTTCAATTTTAATAACTGATTTACTATTTATAAATTTACATATTTTTTAAATTTTGCTGTGTGTAATTAATAAAAGCTTACTTACTTTAATTAGTTCATATTCTTGCTAATTGAACTTCGACCCTGTTTTCTTTCAATGCTGCTTTGGAAATTGTCCGATAATGAATGCGTTTCACTTCAATTTCGGTGTTTTGGTGTTCAATCCTATGGGAAACAATGAGCCGCTTTCTACCGGTCTTGTAGGACGTAATAATACTTTGGATTTGAAATGAACGCGGCTTGAACGCCTACCATTTTTAAATCTACGTTTAGATCTGGTTGTATTTCGAACTGATCTTACTTTCTTGTCTTGTTAGAGGACGTTGGTTCCCCCGCGGCCAAGCTTTAAAGCATTGCTCTGGGTTTGCGGACAATTCATTTGACCATTACTCTTTTGAAGTTTTTTAATTTTATGATTATAAAAACCCTTCTTGCTACTTCTTTCTTAAAACACAATCTGTTATGGCACATTAGCAATTGTTTATTTCATTTAACTTTGAAATTTAATGTCCATTTAAGAATGCTACCTTCAATTGTTTAAAGTTTGTTGTTTTGCAAAGCTATCACTTTTTTATTATTTAAAAAACAGTTTGCTTTCGGTTTAAAGTAGCGTTATACATATACTACTATGTAAAAAGGCTTTTTATAAAAATATAAGTGTGAATTTATTTGGTTTTTCTAGTATTGAATTTTGCGAAATTTGAATTAAATCTCGAGGATTCTAATAACATACAATGTATATGATAAAATCACATATTATATTCTTTTAACAAAGTTATTTTATAGTTAATGTTTCATAAATATTGTGGAACGACTTGTTTCATTATTATTACTATGTACATATTTTAGAAATAGCTCTGCTAAATAAAGGTTATTATTATTATATTATTATAAAGAAAGTGTTGTTTTCGTGTACGTAGAAGACATACATGCACATATTATGTGCATAAGTAAATATCTACACGTCATCTTACAAATATATTGATAGTTCACGTATTGCATCATACTTGAAGTTTGCTATACTTACACAAACAAACCGTTTGCTGTGTCCACAATCCAGTAAAAGTTTCAACCAAATGAGTATTCTTTACTGCGGCTGCGGCATCGATAAATGTTGTTCACACTACGCTAATTTTCAGGTTGCGCACATTAAATAAAGTTTTCAAGCAGCGGGACTGTATACGTTACTTTTTAGGTTACACGGGTGTTCACACGTCTTGCAGTCCAAGTAACGCAGTTTTTTAATGACAGCAAAAGTAGCTGTGTGTACACTTTCCTCTATAACGTTAGAATGCATTAATTTACAAAAGTAATTAGTGTAATCTATTTCACTCTAATCCAACTAATTAAAAATTATACAGTCGTAATAACAAACAAATACGTAACTGTCCCTCACAAAATAAATTTTGTATTATTTAAACATTTTCACTTATAGAATGTATATAAAGCAATATTGTTGTAGATATTCAGTAATTGTTAAATTACGTTGTAAAGCAAATTTTGATGTATTTCTTAATACGTCGCATATATTTTCCTAGCTATTTTAGTAAAATTTATTCTACGTCTCGTCTCTAAAGACTGTTCTTTGACCTACTTCATAGAATGTCTTATCTTATTCACTGCTTATTCTAATTCACTAACGTAATAAGTTAGTGTGGAAGTTTTAAAGTAAGCGCAACTTCGACGAAAAATTCAATTTACTGTATAACAATTTAGGGGTCTCGGAGGAATTCCGCAATTACAATTAATCATATTTAGTGATATCGAGCTATGCATTCTTTATAAAAGTCGCTTATCGCACCCTCATAATTAAATAACGTTGGATCACATGAATTATTCCCTAGCGCTTCGGTTACAGAGAGAATTGCACGGCATTATCCTGAAATCGCTTCTACTAGTGCTGCATTTATGGCTTAGAGAAGACAAACACTGATTAATTGTGTATGCAAATGCGATCCTTGAAGTTGAGCAATCAAGTGTGCTTAGTTACCATCAAAGACCATATCATATGCGCTGTAATTGCCAGCTCCTTACGCAAATATAACGAGCACTTGCATGAGTTATTAGGGTTATGGATATCGTTCTCGTTTGGTCGCTAAATGCTGTGTGCCTACCAACTAAATACAACAAAAATGTAGAGTTAGCTCAACGTTAATGTAACAGAAGTCCAAGTACGTGCAACTTCAAAGCATATAAAAGAAATAAAAATGAATTAATGTTTTAGTTTACTAAATGGCCGTCTTTAAATGTACACAGAACACACTTTATACACTTAAGCGATATGATGTGTTTTATTATAAGAATAATAAGAAATGAGAAACCCAATGTCACGTTTAATCAATATTTATGGAATAAAGAAGAATGGCAAAGAAACATCAATCACGATAATCATAACGTGGGCGACTTCGGTATATTTAGCGCTTTAAGAAAGTTTCAAAATTATGCAGAGGTTATAGTGTTAATTAACAATAAATAAACCAAAGCTTTTAACACCTTCTACCAATTATTAAATTGTAATTAAAAAATCTGCTATTTTTATTTATGATGACTAATAATTCAATAAAAAATTTGTTATTAAATTGCACAGCTGGAACAGTCATTTGGAAAATTAAACATTTCAATACTGACAATGTAACAATAAATGTATTTTTAAAGTATAAATAGTGATTAACTTGAAAATTTCGCATGTTAAATTTTAATGACAACTTATTTATATAGTGATGTCAGGTGAATTTCGCAGTCATGTTACACAGGATGCTAAATTAGTCGACACCTTTTAAGAATAAAAATTTAATTAGAAGTTATTTAGATAGCTTTCATTAGATTAATACACTATTTTTGTTCCTAATGGGTCTTTTTGTGAAATTATATAAATTAAAATGTAATCTCTGTGGCATGGTAAAATTCAAATTATAAAACGGACAAAAATAAATTTAGATAGAGGTATAAACTTTAGCCATTAACACAAAATGCGATTCTTTCTGGCAACTATAAAAGTAGGTATCCAAGGTTACAGTGGACTTCAAAACATTTTCCTAAATTTTCTTTTGTTTTACGAATTTCTTTAGGAATGAAATTAAACTTTCCAAATCAAACAGGCAGTAATTTTCTACTTTGTCAAGTATTCTTCAACACAGGGTTGCTGAAATTGAAATTTCTTTAGATTTTCACGGTTAGTTGTTAAAGAATTTGAAGGTAGAATTGATTCTTTTACTACAGTTTGTTTTAATTTGATCTTTGAGTTGATAAGTTTTATAGCTGTAAAATAAATTTTTGCATTCCATGACTAAAAATATCTAACAAAGTTCTGGCTCAAAGTTTTGTATGTTAAATTATTAGGTGAAATAAAGAATTTAAACCTTTTTCTTGTTCACGCATGGAAATACCTAAATTGATTGGAAAGTTTGCACTGAATTTAAATCTGCCTTTTACTTTCCTTCTGTCACGTACAGTTTTAGAAAAATGTTACCCTTTAGAGCCATTAGTTATGTTCAATACTATGTTGCTCTATTATGGTCAAATGTTATAGGTAAACAAATTGCAGTACTTAATACAATAAATTACCATTAAAGTATCAATGATTACTATTTCAGTAAACTAATTAACCTTCTGCAATATGACTTGATATGTATAAGGTATAACAAAAGATACTCTAAATAGTAAAAAATTGAAATCGATATAGATTGCTTAACACAAAAGTATTTATTCACAGAGATGCGAGCAAACAAAGTTTGTATTTCAAATTTAAAAAATATTTTCTAATTATTGTATTTTATTACTATTATTAATTTATTAACAATAATGTCATTATTACTAAACTAACCCCAATTATGGTAAATAGTAGTAAACATTTATTTTTATTTCGAAATCTCAACCCTTTTAATTAAGAATCATCTCATGATCCTTGTCTTCCTCTAAATACTGTCCTAGCTTTATCACCTCTGATTTCACAAGTTACAAGCCGCAAATTCGCCACAGAAGCAATTGCAATCCACTATGAAAGATATATTTGATCAACCTTTAACAAGCATCCATTTTCACTGGGAACAACTTTTTAGGTCCTCTGTCGTTAACTAAGATTAATCAAAAGGAAACCAGACTGTGCACCTAAAAGCATTACTTGATGAAGAATTTATATTTGTTCTCGGCATGCTTCAAAGTAATCCCTATCTGCATTAATACAGCGATTCCAGCGCCTCTGCCTCTGACGCGAACACTCCCTGGAATTCTTATTCCCCAGTCGTGCCAAGCACCTGCTGCGATTCGGCCTAAATCTCCTCTACAACTTCAAAGTGCCGCCCTTTGCGTTTCAATTTTCAGGAATAGGAAGAAATTACAAGGAACTAAATCAGGAGATAATGGAAAATACGGGACAATTGCTATCTGGAATGCTACCAAAAATTATGTGTGCGGGAACCAGATTTTATTCTTTGCTACCACTGTGGTCTGAGGCCTATTTTTATGCAAATACCGCAACATATCGCTGTATAAGGCAGCATTAACTGTTTGTAAATAGAAATGAATTTCCGGTAGACTATCCCGTTAATGTCAAAAAAACGATCACGATGATTTTGGTTGCACTTCTAACTTACCTTCCCTTCTTCGGGCGCAGAGTCTAAGGTATACGAGGTGCGACAATTAAGTAATGAGACTGATGTGAAAAAAATATCACTTATGTTTTTAGTCATGTTTAGTATAATTTCCTTCAAAGTAGCTCCCTTCTGCTTGCACACACTTACTCCAGCGCTTCTGCTACTACTGGTAACATTTCTGGAACTCTTCTTTTGGAATGTCCTCCAAGACCCTCGTCACAGCTTTTTAGACATCTTCTGTTGTTTGAGACTGGTATCCCTTGACCACCAATTTGACTCTTGGAAATAGAAAATAGGCGCACGGAGCGATATCGGGCGAATAAGGTGGCTGTGGTAGTACTGAAATGCGTTTTGAGGTTAAAAATTGCTACACAGAGAGTGAAATATGGGATGGCGCATTATCGTGACGAAGAATCCAATTATCAGCAATGTTTGCATGAACACGGAGAACTCGTTTTCGAAGTCTTTCTACAGCTTCTTTGTAGAAATATTGGTTAATTGTTTGGCCAGGAAACACCCACTCTTTATGAGCAATGCCCTTGGAATAGAAGAAGCACACAAGCATGCGTTTCACTTTTGATTTTGACAGGCGAGCCTTTTTTGGTCTGGGTGATCCTTTTGAACACATTACGAACTTTGACGTTTTAATGGTTTGATGGTCGTCCACTGCGGTCTTCACCATCAACATTCGTTCTGCCTTCATAAAATATTTTATGCCAACGGAAAACTTGAGATCTTGACATAACCTCATTTCCAAAAACCTTCTGAAGCTTACTGTAAGTTATCTTCGCATTCTCACTCAATTTAACGCAAAAAGAAATGGCATAACGTTGCGCAATATTTCATTTCTGTAACGAGAGACAAAAACACGTGTTCCCTTATTACAGCGCAACTCACGACTGAGCGGTAGTATCAATGCGCGGTTTGAACTAGAAGTATCTTAGATATCAAGGTCAAAGATGAAGTGCCCAAACTGCAGGATTGCCACATCTTGCAAAAAAAATCAGTCTTATTACTTAATTGTCGTACCTCGTATACCATTAGGATGATCGTTGCTTGATTTCCGAGTTGTAACCATAAACACAACTTTCTTCACCCATGTTGATTTTTAACAGGTATGTAGAATTCGAACTGCCTCTTACATGATTGCGATAGTCTTCACAAATACATCAAGCAC
Source organism: Phrixothrix hirtus (assembly GCA_024586415.1). Classification (NCBI taxonomy): domain Eukaryota; kingdom Metazoa; phylum Arthropoda; class Insecta; order Coleoptera; family Phengodidae; genus Phrixothrix; species Phrixothrix hirtus. Next base: position 5,460 of record JAHWXV010706181.1, on the reverse strand, counting down.
CTTCTGAGATTAAGCCTGAGTCTCCTTTAAAATCTCAAAATGCCGCCCTTTGAGTTTCAGTTTCATTTTCGTGAATAAGAAGAAATAATATACGAATAAATCACGACAGTATCAAAAAGTCTGTGTAAGACAGTTGCCGCCATGCAAGTGTCAGTTATTGTCTTTTTCCACCATTGTGGTCCCTTGCAAGGTCTATTTTCAGGCAATCGACTCAACACATCACAGTATAAGGTATCATTAAGTGTTTAGTTAGGAAGATAGGATTCCTGGTGCACTATCACAAGAAAATGATCGATGCTTTTGGTTGCACTTCTGGCTTACCTTGCTTTCTTCAGACGCGGTGTCTGAGGTACCTTCCATTGCGACGATTGTTGCTTAGTCTCCGGGTTGTAACAGTAAATCCAATTTTCGTCAACCATGATGAACCTTAACAGCCATGTGGAATTAAAGTCGCTTCTTAAATGATAACAAAAGCTTTCACAAATATTAACGGACAAAACCTTCTGGTCAAGTGTGAAAAAGTGGGGACAAATTTGGCAGCAACACAACGCATCTTCAGTACCCCAGTAATAACGGATTGGGTTGTTCTGCATGAAATACTAACTGTATCAGGTACTTTATGAATAGTTAGCCAACAATTACCACAAACAATTTGTCTAATTTTACTCGTGCTTATCCGTACAGAATTGGCGTTATCTCCAAATAATTCGCGGCCATTTTTAAAACGATAATGCCACTTAAAGCACTGAATTTGGCCCATAACGTAATTGCTATATACTTACAGCAATATTTCAAATTTTTCTGTGGCTGTTTTTCATAACCTAACACAAAACTTAGCATTTGATCGTTGTTCAAATTTTATATCCAATTTAAAATTGTAGACGAGTATCGCCGTTACATTAATAAATCGTTTAAAGTCGTGCTATAGTCAGCATTGTTCATCTGTATTTGGTAGACCAATACATAAAAGTCTAAGGTACATACCCTTAGCAGCGTAAAGTGATAGCCATTATTGAGGCTAAGTAACCAGTGAAGTCCAGTTTACTTTTGATACCAACTCACACATGAAATCTATTTATTTTTTCCCAACTTGGTATTCTTATTACTTATTGTTATGTTGCTAGCGAGTTTAGCCTGAAATTTTATTTATCATCCGTAATATTTATAATTTGCCCTATGCCTTAAGTTATTACCATATCAATTAACCATCAAAAAGTATGAAATTGAGCAGAACCTGGTTAGCGAAATGCTTGCATTGTTTGTATCACTTTATATCAAAACGTCTTAAATGCGCATGCCTTAATGTCCGTTGTTTTAGAATTACTGCGTAATGCTTATAAAACGAAAATGAAAACATTATTAGATAATCCTAATCGTAAACCAGTACTTACCAATGTGAAAAATCATATTAGAGACTTTCCATTGTCCCGAATGTTATTACGGACGCCGTTTATTTTTTTCTATTAGCTGATTCATATTGACTAATTTATCTGAATTAACTAGAAATTTCATTTGACACTACAGAAGGTAATTCACATGACTTAGGTCTAGAGATCTTGTAGACAAATTTACTGGACCTGCTCAACCAATTAATGCCCGGGAAAGTTTTCATTTATATAAACATTGCGTACCCTTTCTTGTATTGTAAAGTGGCGCTCCATTGTGTTAAAACTGCCTGCTCTAATTTTTAAAGGACATTTTGAACAAATTGAGGAATCTGTTCTTCTAATAAATAAAACGTAATATCGTTCGGCATTTAATTAACTTTGAATAGTACAATATTCTATTAAAGTATTAGTGATTTTGCAACACCACGTTGAAAACCCATATCTTTTTGTAATGCGACGGGTAGAATTAGGCTACAGGTCTACACACTTTATCAAAATTGAGCGTAATTTTATTTTGACCCATTAGACAAAAAAACCTACAAACGGTGCAGGGTGGCTTAGATATAAGGAAAATTATGTAATAGACGTGCAAACGGGCCCAAATGGGCCCAAAACTTTTAAAAATTTTTATTCAATTACGAAAAAAAATTTTGTAAATTTTCACATGCAAATCTATCATGGTTATGGACAGGTTTATATTTTATTATAAAATGTAATTAAAAAGTATACACTTTATTTGTGTTCATATATCATATTACATTTACTATTCATGAATTTTATCGAGCACAAAATCTCGTCAGCTGTTTTAATAGAAATAATAGAACGTGTTCATTTAAAAAGCCTAAATTTGCTTTTTTTCTTGAAAACTGTTGTTTATTAATTATAAATTATTGATGGATTAATTATTATTAAACGTATTTAATAAACACCTAGAATTGACATACGTTTTAGTTATGTATTATGTATTTTCGCAAAATTTAAATTATAAACGCACAATTGATTTCAGTTATTAATAATATGAGAATAGTTCTTAAAAATAATTTAACGGTGTGTCAAAGCGGTTTAAAGCAAAATACAACACTTTTTAAACGTGAAAGTTATTTAAAAAGAGTTTCCACATTCAATAACACGAGTACGAATGTACTGAAAATATCTTGTTTTCATTTTAAAGAAATTATATACGTGTACAATTAACACATCACTAGAAATTTTAAGGAAAAAAATAAAACTTTTTATTTTAAACTGTAATTAGCGTATCACAATATATTCTGACATTTAGTAATCAACTGTAGAAACTCATTAACGATGTTTTTTATCGTATGCGTCACACTATCGTTAAAGATGTACATTCAATCAGACATCCTTGTTGAACACACCAAACCAGGTTACAAAGCAGGGACGGGCTGAATTTAATTGCAATTATTTCTAACACTATTCAATTTAGACACATAATGTATAAATTTTTTTTTGTCACGCATATTAAGATGTATCTGCTGTTAAAGTAATACTCCTTATATTCAGGACACTCTGTATATGACATTCATGAACTTTTTGATTCGGAATGATGTAAGGAATATATCATTTCAATATGCGTATCTAATTATCGAGCACCAGTATATGCTCACGGGTTAATTGTAATGGAACAACTTCGTGACAACCAGTCATTTTATGTAATAACTGAACGATTTTCTGTATTCACTTACATTGCTGAGAGAAAACTAATCTCCATAGCATTCTATGTGGTGTATTTATGAAATCCTTCACCAAAACAAAATATATTATAGAATTATAACAGAAACATAGCGTTATAAAAATAACTCATAAGGATTTAAAATAAAATGTGAGTTGCGTTGAATTTAGAAAATTAGATAATCATGAATATTTTTTTAAGTAAATTATAAAAGGTTTAATAATCTGACAGTCAATTAAATGAATCTAATGTTTAAAAAGTGATTAAGTACTTACCTAGTATTAATTTTGATAAATATAGTGATTTAACAATTTCATAATTAATTTAACATCATTAAATGCTATATAATACACAAAAAATAACCTTCATACCTTACTGGTTCTTTTTAATTAATGAAATCCAGAAATAACTATGTTATGTGTACCTGAAGGGCTATTGAGGAATTAAGTGAACAGTCTTGGGACATTGTTAAAATTATCAGTACAGAAATATAAAGAGACTTCAAGTTCAGATTCATTAAAAAATAAAGTTTACCTGATTAAAACAAAATTATTAGCAGTTCCAGCTAAATTAAAAGAAGCTTAAAACTGAAAAATTATTTATACGCCAGGGTGGTAATGAATTATTAACCTTGCATGGATTAAAAAAGTCTTGAAAGCTGCATTTCTGTATAATTTATTCGTTAATTTACTCCATTTAATGTTAGCTTGCCTACCGTGTTTAGAAAACCTAACATTTAAACAAGGGATTGTTCGCCCTTGAAGTGAAACTGACTGAAGGTGGCATATGAAAGAGAATTGAGTTAATTTTTATACCTTATTTGATTATGACTTTACTTGTTTCATACGGAATTTCTGTAAAAGAATGGTAAGCAGATAAAATATTGCACAAATTGCCAAGAGCCGAGTTTTGCTCTAAGTTAATCTAAAAATTTTTCAACATGCGCTCTATTTGTACCCTTAACTACTTTTAAACAACATTATTCTTCATTTAATATACAAATTAGCATATCAGCAACCACAATTTTATTTTTAGGTGCCGGAGATTATATTTTTTTTATAGTAGACAGTGTTCTTGATATACCCCAGAACAAATAATCCAAAAATGTGATATCCAAGACTCCATCAAGTTATCACGTTCAACAAAAGCATTAACGCAAACATTTCATCGAATCGATGGTCTTTCATTAATTATTATTAGTGTTTGATCAAAAACTTGCCTGTTCATGGCATTTTTAAAAAAATTGATCTTCAATAGGATGTAGTGATTTTCTGTTTGTTGAAAGCGCTAACAAGAATTTTTCTACCGATTGTTGGCACTTCTTAGTGCCTCATAAAGGTAATTAACTACCGATAACTTTTATGAAAAAACTACACTTCAAAAGGACATGTTAACTTCATGCGTCGCTGGAAGTACGAAAAATTTTCTAAAAAATCATTAACGCTTTTTCAAAATGTTTAAATTAATGTAGGTCGGTCTACTAAAGTCACAGACAGGATCTCCAAATTTCTTGAAAGTCGCGCTATTGCTGGACGTCTATATATAAACATTGTTCTAAAAATTTTGTGTTACAAACCAAACATCACTTTGCCAAAAATTTACACATTCTCAAACGGAAAATTTTCAAACATTTCCAAATAGACAATTCTGTTTATTGCTTATTTCTCATTAGTCATTTAATTTAGGTGCACTCAAAACGTATTCATGACTAATTTGTGGAGTTTGGGCGTCTCATATTTTACAGTTGTAGCAACTAACATCTCCGTTATGATGAATAGCATAACCTTTTGAAAAAAAGCTGCATCCGACGTATTTGAGTCATTTCTTTTTGTTTGTGTATTGGTTCTATTTCTTGTAGTAATTACTTTTTATAGACATAAAGTGGTAATTTTAGTATCGTATCGTAGATTGTATTATGCTTAACTCTGAATTACTATATGTAGGACTTCGATTGCATAACTGATTGTTCTTATCGTATCATTTGCTATTTTTGATCTTCCTATTGCCTTCTTTTTCACAACACTACTTGTGTTTTTAAACTGCAGAAACCATCCTTAGATATATTTCATATAGCATCTTCCTTCAGGTTCAGGTCTAAACCAACGATACAAAGTAATTATTGAATTACATTCAATAAACCACAATATAAGTTGCATTATTTCTTGATTTCCTTCCATTTTGACGTTAAAGCTTTTTAAGCAATAACTATACGATCTATGTTGTACGGTGCTGCCACATCTACTTTTAAGATGTTTTTAAACACAACATTGGCGAATATAAAGCACAACATTCTTTTATATATACACCTTGTAAATGCTATAGAACAAAACATGCAATACTCTGTTACAGTTATTTCCAAATCTCAAAAGTCTCCCCCCCCCC
>JAHWXV010706170.1:0-11133 GCA_024586415.1 Phrixothrix hirtus | reverse complement strand
ATATATATATATATATATATATATATATATATATATATATATTCGTATGAATAAAGAATTACAATTACAGGGTTAATATTAATAATAATAATAATAATAATAATAATAATAATAATAATAATAATAATAACAGAATATTCATCCACCATTTGGTGCAAGAGTAAGGGGAAAAAACCCTGGAAAAGAATAACCTTGCACTAGGATTGGTAAAAAATTTTTTAATTTTTAGCACGATAGAAAAATATATTTTAGTATCCGCTTTCTTTTGTTTCATCGGAAGTCCTCTTTAAAGATTCCGCAACTAGACTTTCACGACCTATGTGATTAGATATAACATAGAAGATAAACCGAGTTTTGCAGCCGATTTACTGTACATTAAACATCATCATAGCGCAAATTTTCTTGTTTACTTCAAGACCGTTTACGCTCGTAATGAAACAGCTAGCTCTGCTTACGTTAATTTCAGATTCTGTTTTTAATACCGCTCTAACTTGCAGTTTTGTGACCAGAAGTAAATTGTCAATTACGATCCTCCAAATTAAATGAATTATCAAAGCCGTAAGCCGTTTTTGTTGCGTAAAACAGCCGGAACAAATTGAGCCTTTATGTATTTGTATTTTTTGATAATTTGTGATACTAAAATAAATTTTAATTAGGGCTGCCAATTCCACCATTTCTATTAAATTGTTCTTAAATTATTCGTTTCTGAATTGTGCCAACAATAAGTTACGAAATTTAAGTAATTCTTAAATCAAACTTAGATTCAAGAAATTTTGGTGCGAACGACCCTTAGCGTTTTGTTATTTTAACTTTTGTATGTGTAAAACGCGCTATTATATCCATAATCGGAACAGTACAAACTGTTTTCTTTTAACAATACTTTTAGGACATTTGAATTTTTTTAACTAGTAAATAATAAATTCCATATAATACCGAAGAATTCTTCTGCATTTTATATTGCACTGAGGGATCTAGAATTTGTGTACGATTTAGGGTGAGAATAGCATTTTTTAGAACTATTTGTTTATTTAATCCTGTGATTTTTCGACACTTTGAATTCAGTACCATTTTTAACATTCAATGATTAATTCTATATTTGAGAAATGCACAGTTAGCGTCTTATAATTGAACGTTTGTAACATGTTACCCTTTGTCTTGATTTACAGTTTATACTGGTTACTCCGAAATTGTGAGTTTTACGTAAGTATTCAAGACCTGCCCAGCGAAATCGTTTATTTCCTGTTCAGGTACCCTGTTCGACTGACGGTGATAAGTATATACAAAAAGCTTAGTTTTCTAAGCAGCTATTATTTCCTATTTTGTCACAGTTGAATAGGTGGCACCAATCTATTATGATAACTTCCGACTAAAGCATTTACAGTGTGATCCGAATATTGTAATGTATAGCCTTGTTAAATCCGTCCCGATTATGCTAAACTTAACTGACCCATATTTAGACTTTCAATGCTTTTTCCCGTCTGTCTTATTGCAATTTTGTACCGTTATAAACTTTAAGTGAAATTTGATTTGCCACCATCGACTTTCATGTCTTTTTTCTCCAAATAAGCGTATGGGACAGCAACCAATTTGTAGGTATAACTGTTCATTAGTATCTTGCACCAAACTGTTTGCTAATTATGCCAAGAAAATGTAGCTTGCACTACTTTTCGCAATTTAATGAGACTCAGTTCGTGATTTAGTTAATAGAAAAATTGTCCCGACGTAGACAGAAACTTGACTCGTAAACATAGTGTCAATATAAGCAACTCCTCTAAAACTTTGAAGAGTTAAAAATATACCCTAGAGATTGCAAGGAATTGGAAAAAACTCAGCCCATATGTCTTGTAAAAGATTGTCATGTTAGAATTTTTGTTCGTACGTCAATGAAATAATTAAATTTTGTATCGTAACTCTTAAGTAGATTACTTGGTAGGGTATATTACGATACAAAATCAGTAAGTGCCTTATAATAAGCCGAGAAAAAGTTAGAAAAACGAAATCCGAAAGATCGAATTTTGCTAATTGTTCTACTATGGTACTTAACGATCGTATGTCGTACACTATTTTTTGCTCTAACGACAATTATCAACTAATTACAAAAATTTGATATTAAACCTTTAATCCGTTTCATAACAGAACTAATACCATTATGAACCATAATGTGCTTGTTCCAGTAGTGTTATTATAACAATTACAACAGTTCAGGAAATATATCAGAACGTGACAATCAACACACAGCCGGTAAATGTACAAAAACAGGTTGTAGCGTAAAAAAATAGTTATGGATTAATATACTGGTCGGTATGCCGGCAGCTCCTCGGTTAATACTTAAAAATGTGTTTAAATTTATATTTGTGTGGAAGTAATGACAGATTGTTTATTGATCAATTAATTATTCGTATTCGTATCCCTTTGAAATACAACGTTGATAAGTTTAGTCCTTTGATCCCCAAAGTTGTATTGATAACCTTTGTTTTACTTTATTGTTATTATTTAATTGTGCGAACTATGTAATTTTTATTTGGAATTATCATGTTATATTATACATGTATCAAGTAGATCATTTATTTTATTGATGTACTTTTGGCAAGTCAAAACATATTTATTACTACATTACGTAGATACGGGGAATACCATAGAAGTTGCCTTTACAATCTGAATTACCAATTTAGTTCAGTTATTTTTTATCTGAGTACCTGGAGATTTTCCATTCAGAATTTATATGCAGGATTCGTCAACTTCGCCTCAGCCCCAAAATATCCCGAATACTAAATTGAGAATATATGTCATCTACAGGATGTTCGAATGTCGCTATCATCATTATTACGCCTGACTCCACCTTGTTTCCCCGTGCCGTGACTTTTATTTACAGCATCGTTATTGTAATTGTAATAAGATTTCTTATCGAATACCTTATGTTTTCTAAACTAACCTTCTAGAGTGTCTCCACGTTTACGAAATAATCTATGTTTGGTAAAGCCTTTTTGCTAGAACGGATACGTATCTCTTCTTATTTCATTGTTAACGATAAGTTAATTAATTTTGAAACATCTCTAATTTCATTATTTTGTTGTACAGATGCTTTCAAGGGTGGCAGATCCTTCTTCGCTTTCTTATGATTGAACACCGTTTTCAAAACATATGCATGATTAGAAACGGTTTTAATTTGACTTTGTACATTTTCATACCCCTTTCCAGTTTTTATTGGTTCAAATAGATCAGATAGGTCTTTGGGTCGTATGTACATGCACGTTCTATATTTTCCGTCTTAAGTTCTCGTAGATTCGCTCTAGTTTTCTCTATTTATTAAATCTACAAGGGCCATATCGTACTATCTAGTGATCTTTCCATAGGTACTCTTATTTCATGTCCTACTCAAAATATGTATCGGTAAATATCTGGATTTATACGTTTGCAAACTCTTTCTAGTTTTCCCAATCTTCCTTACTATTTCAATACCAAAGTAGTACTTTTTCTTGCAGTAATTCCGGTAATTGCAATAAAAGGTCTAATAAGCGGGGAAATCTTATTGTTTCCTCCTTGTATATCAATTGAAATATGACTTGTTAAATGAATTCTTGGCGGTAATGTTAATAAAACAAATCTTGCAATGAATACATTTATGAAAACATCATATTCTTATACTAAACTAGAAAAATAATGATAAGATACGTCAATCTTAGTTATCTAAACATCCGGGGATTGATCTATCGCGGAGAACATTAGACAGGGTCGATCTTGTTATTACTTCCTTACACAAATAATGAAAAAGATGAATACATGGGTTACGCACTTTGAGCTTAACTATGTGTAGTTTAATATACAACAATTTGGTTAATACCAAGTAATAGTTCAATTATCAAAATTAAGTAAGACAAAAAACTGTCTAGATCAGTAAGATCAACAAAATGTACTTTAATAAATTCACGATCACATAAAGGCAAAGCCCTCATTACATAATGTGGAAAATATTTACTACTTCATGAACGGTACTCGAAAATGTGATGGCACAATGTCGTACTGAAACGACGTACTTGACTTTTAGTCCAAATTATCCAAATAGGACACAATTGATATAAACTAAAATAGGTAAATTGCAGGAAAAAGTTAAGTGTTCCCTTTTTCAGACGTTTGCCATTAGTTAACAAGACATATTGGGTAGATAATAACCGTAAATTGTACGACAGCGAGCTTCCTCAAGGTCCACTAAAGTCGGCGTATAGTGTAATCACGCCCATGTCTAGAACAACTAAATTTAAGATACACGCGCTAAAATACGGGATTTAAAAAGACACTTCAACCAGTTAGTTTATTAACTTTTGAACATACAAAAATGATGCGCGAATTTATATTCTTCTACACTCAGCGATGGTTTATTCGGAAATCCTCTATTTAGCATTCTCCTCTTGCAGGTATACAAACGAAGTAAAAAATGCTCTCTTTTCGTTTTCTAGTGTTGCTTTAATTTTCCATTTCGTCGCTAAGAAAACACATGTCTTTGAAAAAACAAATAACGCCATCAACCGCCAAGCTTGAAAATTATAAATAGAATCCATGAGGTCGTGTAAAAACCACATGAACTTGAAATTAATTTTAAAAAATTGTAGTTTTGTATTAATTTGGATTTGCTTTACTTGCAGAAGTAATAATTTATTATTTTATAGATTTTAAATATGTCTTTAAATGAAATCAAATTTTAATAAATGGAACTTCCAGAATGACTGCAATTAAACCAAAGGAATTTTCAAAAATTATATCAAAATAAACAAAATTTAAATGGAGATAAGATTAGTATAATTAAACGCACAATTAAGATTTTTGTAAATTGCTTTAAGATAAAACTATGAAACGCAATTGTTATAAACGAAAAAAGTGGCATTTTCGGAAACTTAATTAAATTCATTAAAAAAGCAATCTAATGCATTCCAACGCCAGTGGCGTCACAAGCGTAATATTTAAGTAAAACGGAAGGGACCGTTGACAGCATACTGCGTTTATCGTTATTTAAAGCGCATACTTAGGACAGATTATCAATGAATGAGTAATACAGCTAAAATTTTTATTTAATACTGAATCTTTATTAATTTTTAACAACTAATGCAAGTACAGTGCTGCAGTTTAGAAGCAAAAGTATTAAATAGTGATTCTACATTATTATTTAAGAGAATGTACATTTTAATATCATATTCAAGACGATTTAATTCTCAAAGCTTATGCTAAATTCTTAACAGCTGCATTGAAGAGCGTTTCCAAAAAAGTGTAATGTTGTTTCAGCATACCTATCCTCTTTAATATCTCGTTAAAAAGGAGATAAAGAATGCTAAATAGAAAAAGGTGTAGTGTGTAATTTTATATTAGTGTGTCTCTTCTTAACTCCAGTCGTTTTAATTCTGACTTGTTTATTGTTTCTCTGGAAGAAAATTAGGCCAATTCTGAAGGCGGGAATTCCGGCGATAAAATTTTAAATTATGAAATCGAAATTTTATTCATGATCGTTAAAGGTGTAGGTAAATACGTTCAAACCAAAACACTTCTCAGATATTATTAAGAAGGTATCTTCGCATTTAAAGCAAAAATTTATTTTCTGAAGCTTTTGCGCGCAAACGGCATTAAAATAGCCAACAAATGATTGAAAAAGTCTTATTTAAGTAACTCTAGTCCCTAATGTACTTTTACCTAGAGTTAAAATTTGGTTGTTACGTACGTCTCTGACAAATTGTTACGTACTACAATGAAATAAATATAACGTTATAATAAATAATAGCAGGCTAACTAAAGTTAGTTAACTAACTAAACCTATTTATTTTATTATAAATATCGCATTTCGTTACCGTAGGACTCTACTAGTTATTTATGTATCAAGGGCGTAAAGTGGACGTTTATGTCCCACGATGCATACGAAATGTTATGCACCACCGGGTATATTTCAAAACCAGTTCTCTATGTATTAAGTGCACCTACATGACCCACTGGCGGTAAAGCAACTTATCTGTCATAATAATGCGCGCGGACCATAAAGTTGCACTTAATGCCTAAAAAACTTTTTCATGAAGCATACTTATCACACTCTCGTGCATACAATTATTGATATACACTCAGTCAAAGACAAACAAATAAGATTTGTTTTCAAAAACGAAGCCATCGTTCCAGTTCCTAATGTCGCGTTATGGAATTTTAATCGGAAAAATTCTATCAAACGATCTACACTGCCGAGAGGGTTATGCAAGGTAAGTGCCACATTTGCTCATTGATGCTCGTGAACAGCGACGGTTAGATTTAGCCCGAACTTTGCTGCAAATACAGAAACTAGAGGCCGATATACTTCTCCGGTATTTTTATGGAAAACAAAAGTCGGCTTCATCATTCAACTACCGAGGCAAAACATAAAAACATGATATGAAAGACAGCTGACGAAGGTATCCTCAGTTTTTACAACTTTTTTCTGGTATTGTCAGAGGGCGTTACTGGTCCACTACCTGCCTCCGCGCATCACATTCAGACGAAACTGCAAACCTTGATCAAGAACAAACAACCTGAACCATTGATTCGCTCCCACTCTACTCAAAGTATCCAGGGTACCAAAGAATTTCAAATGGGAAAATTTTTCCCATCCACCATATTTTTCCAGGCTTGCCCAAAACGATTTCCAACTCTTTACTCAACTCAAGGAGGATCTTGGCTGCAAGTACTTTCAAGACGATAACGAAGTGAAGGTAGAAGAGGCTCCATAAGCGTATACATGCATGATAAAACTTCACCCACGGCGACAAAAATATTTGAATAAAATCGGCCACTAGTTAAGTGAAGCTAGTGAATGCGTTGGATAATGAAGTTAAAAAATTTTAAAATTTACAGTTTGTGTTCAATATATTTTCTAAAATGAGGAAACTTAATTATTGGATAATCCTTGTACACGCAATAATTCAATATCAGACAAAGGGCTGTATAAATATTAAAGGCAAAACAACAATACTACGATGTTATTAGTATTTGATTACATTAGTACCGTGCAATTATTAAAGATTAACCTTGCTGTCTTATTCAAAACTGGATTCTGTAGTAAGATTTATGAAACGTTCATGCACATCATGCGCGCTTCATAACGCCCCAAACCTTTACACAAATGATATGGCATTTTAGCGCAACAGATTATGACGTCATAAATTATCTATGACGTGTATACACGTCTTATGTTATAGTTTTAGCGTGACGCTTCTCAAAAAGTAGCCTTGCAACTTAACAGTTAACATTTACGGGGGCTATTCATCAATTAAGCTCCAATTGCTATTACAAAGAGACAGAAATAGATACAACTTTTTATTTATATACAATCTATAGTTACTTATTGACATTACTTCTCCACATAGTCGCTATCCAAATTCAAGCATTTGTTGTGCCGTGACACCAACTTCTCTATTCCTTCTTGAAAGACTCGTGCTGGCTGGTGCTGCAGCCAGTTTTTGATGCTCATCGTCGGGCGTGAAGCGCTGAGTAGCCAGTCAGGCCTTCATCTTGGGTTAGATTTGACAGTCGCTTGGTGCCAAATCCGGACTGTAGGAAGGATGTTGAAAAAGCTCCCTGCCAAAAAGTGCGAGTTTTTCGTTCGTTCGCTTCGCATGAATGATTCCGTCGGTAAGCATGCCGCACTGTTTGTTTTGGATTGACTTGCGGAGTTCCGTAAGAGTCTCACAACAAACCTGGATGTCACAGTATTCTCATGCGTTACTTTCATGAAATCTGTTGACAAAAGTCTTTTGCGATCCCAAAAAACTGTCACCATCATTTTGCAGTTTGACAGCGTCTGCTTGAATTTTTTGGGCTTATTGGGAGAATGAGTGTGCACTCACTGTTTGTACTGTTTTCGTCTCTCGCTATTTATTTAAGAATATTGGATAAATCAAGCGATGTTTAGTACCATGCACGTTAATGATTGAGATAATTTTTCGTTAAAATAGAATCCGTTTAAATAATTCAAAAATCAATACTATTTCAGAAAGAATAAAACTAAATTAAAAACCTATTTGAATCCACCTCGTATATTTACTTTTGAAATATTAAAAAGTAATTTTAGTTAAAACTGTAGTAGTATTGCGTCAGAAATTTTAGAAATTGTGGGAATGCAAATAAGATCAAGCGTTAAGTTCAGACAAGGTTAAGAACTGTTGGTTACAAAGTATAAAAGTTATGCATACAAGAAATTAACGGGCATGAAACCATTTAAAGCTTAAGGAATAATTAACGAATCCTAGGCGCGGGGACAGTAGTAAGACAGATACGCTTGTGTGAAGTAGTGAAAGCATTGAGTGCTTATTCGGGAGTGTCTTCTTTATTTTTAGAGAAATAATATAGGCCTTTATTGAAGTTATAAAGTACCTGCCTGGCGTCTAACCATATGCAGTAAATCCAAGTAGTTTGGGATTAACTTTTTAATAAAAGAACGGCCAACTTCGTTTATGTATCCTTCTATCCATGGGAGTTATCTATCCTAAAAATTAAGAAGTAGAAGCGCTACCCGAGTGCAGAGCGTTCTTTCATCTGTAAGTATCTTATATTTTCTTTTGTTCTTTCCTCGCTTATTCCGAAACTTAGCAAAGGGGGACTACCTTTGCTTCAGCCCGCATCTACCACATTACGTGCTATCACCAACTGGCCCAGTTTTGTTTGTGTAAAATAAAGTAAAGTTAATTCAAGGATGTCACCGCCCGTTTTATATGAGTATTAAAGAAATAAATGAATTACAGACTTAAAATACTTACAGTAGCGTTGAATCAAAATTAATTCAGTGAAGCATTTTACGTTTATAATTTCAATCATCTGTTTATATTACATTTACAATTACGCTTTAATTTGTCAGTTTTTCAATTACCATTGTTTTAAGGAACCTGGGACCCATTTTGATTTTATGTTATTTATGCAGCTCCTTCTCTTTTTAAATATTGTTATGTCGTTGGCAAAACCTAGAGTTCAGTTATAAGTTGTCTCCATCATTCAAGCCTTCCAGTTTTAATAGCCAGCTAGATTCTGATAAATTGTTACGAGCCTAATTTTTGCCAATGTTCTTGTTCTTAGAAGATAAGTCTTGTCTAATTACGTAACTGATTATTGACTTTATATATATATATATATATATATATATATATATGCATTTTTGTGCAAACAAAATTTATATAAAGGTATTCTTGTACTCAATTTTGGTTATTATTTCATCAACAAACCGCCTAACGTGAAATCATAGTTATACAGTGTGGGTACAAAAAGTTAAATAGTAATTTACTAAATTTTTTAGAAATGAAAGTCATAAAGCATTTATTTCTGAGTAAGAATAACATTTTTCTTTAAAAGAATTTAAAGTTCAGATTTGAAAACCTGCCCGTAGTTGTTTTTTACAACGCAAATTACGCTCTAAAGAGTTGAAAGTAACGTGAGCAATATCCAAAGCTTCAGTTGGCATTTTTCATTGACTTTATATACAGAGTGATCATAAATAAGTGAGCATCTTTAGCTTTAGTACACTTCCTTTTAGATTAATCCAGTATCTGCAGTACCACTAGAGTGTCTGTCCCACTTTTACGGTAGGTCACTAACATCGTGATATACAGTGTGTTTCACCAATATCGACTGATTGCAGTTTGACTTGAGAACAGTGGCGCCCACCTTTACCAATTTCGACTTAATTCTACAGTGTTTTGTCCCGCAAGTATCAACGAACCACATCTCGCTCCACTGTGGTTAAACACTCGTGATTTCTACCACATGCGTTATTGTAGATTTAGCCTGTGACACTGTTCTTTAGTTTCAAAGTTCACGTACTGCACCCATATATTACGATTCTCTTCAGAAATTCCTTCCACTCTTCATAGTAGGGCTGAAGTATATCAAGGTCGAACTCATTCTTTCAGTTTTGTGAAGATCGGTTAGACATTTTGGTACTCACCGTGCACAAAACTTATGTAATCTAATCTCTCTGTGATAATCTTAAAGATGGCGGTTCTAGAAATCTGAAGCAGAGCTTCAGAAAGTTCGGAAATGGTGAACCGACGTCTCGCACGTACAAGTTCATCGGTCACATCTAAATGTCTTCCTCGACTACTTTCATTATGCACAGCTGTGTGATCAACTTTGAATTTTCTGCACCACTCCCTCACAACATTGTCACTCATAACCCTATCTCAATATACACAACACAATAGACAATGATTCTCGGCTTGCAGGAAGCAAATGACAGAACGCACCTCACAACTGGCGGGAGACGCAAAAACAAGCAGCGCTTGCTACTTACACACTGACAAACGAAACAGAGAGCTGACGACGCGATGTGACCTTCAAAGTCTCTTTTTTCCAACCACGTAAACGCCTTAAAACTGCAAGTATTTGTTTAATTTTAATAGCCAATAGGAGGTTAATTGATAAATACCCCTTGTATTACTTCTTCAGCATTATTCTTATTAAATCAATACATTTTAAGATTATGAACTGTGTCCGGGAAATAAGAAACATTATTTAGCATGTGTAAATGGGTCCGTAGTGAACACAAATATGTAAAAAAATTTAATCTAATTCTTAAAAATTTGGTGTGAGACAACACACGACTTTCTCTTACCCACATAGATATGCAAATAGTGTACACAAATGATCAAATTATTATTTACGTTTATTTTGGAAACGATAATTGTAACGATCACCCATATACATAATCAAATAGCAGATTTTAAAGAAAATTTTCTAGCCGTTTTCGAGAAAAGCGCAAAAAAACTTAAAAATCGCAAGAATAAAGTGCCACTTCCCGTCATTAGATTTTAACTAAATCCTTGAAGTCTGATGTGAAGAAAATAAAAAACTTAAATATAAAATTTTAAAAAAAAATCTTTACAGCCGATTTCGAGAAAATCTCGAAAAACCAAAACATGAAATGAGTCAATAGATTTTAACTAAATTCTTAACGACCCATGTGAAGAAGATAAAAAACAAATCTAAAATTTTAAAAAAATCATTAGAGCGGATTTCGAGAAAATCTCGAAAAACTTCAATATAACATTTTGTTTATCTACGATTTTTCGTTTTCGAGATATCCTGTTCACACACACACACACACACACACACACACACACACACACACACACACACACACACACA
>JAHWXV010706123.1:0-13719 GCA_024586415.1 Phrixothrix hirtus | reverse complement strand
AAGGCATATAAGTGCATATTTTAAAGGCAAACAAGGCATATATATGCGCATATTTTGGCTGCATTTAAATGCATATATTCCGCCCCCTAGTGATAAATATCTCAAGTTTGAATTGATATGATTTAAAAACTTGTTCCATGGGCCGGTTATCAATTTAGAACACTTTACCGTATGAAATAAAAAATTGATATAATCAATTATTTAGGTGAACACAGGATGCTTAATATCATTTGAGAAATAAATAAATAAATTTATAAATGTAAAATCATGCCAATTCTACCGGTTTTAATTTTCGCAAGAATGAAAATATAATCAATCTTTAAACAACTCATTCTCCTTAGAAATTTGAATATGGGTAAATTAACACATAGGACTGAAATTATAATCTGATTCGTAATTACCATCAAACTCATTTTAGATTACCAACTGCTGTACTATAATTTATGTTCTGTTAAAATTAAATTCCAAGTTCATTACAAAATGAATTTCTACCTTAGATTAATTACAATGGGTTTTCAAATAACTGAATAACGATTGAATCTGGTTAAAGTGGATATAGTCATATTAAAATATTACATAATAGTTATTTTACATTATAAGTAATTAATTTCCTTATCAGGCATTGCAAGAGTAACATAAGCTTTGTTTTATAATCAATGTTTATAACCATTAACCCCAATAAATAGGAACAATATTTAATACGCGTGTATACAGTTCCTCAATAAATGAAAATATGTGCATAATTTTAATCTACCATTAAAAAATATTTGGCAATTTTCCTGGAAAAATTGCTCATCCCAAATTATTTCTCCTGCAGAAAAACTTCGTTTTTCTATGGGAAACGAAATCAGATGTTTGGATGTTGTTGCTATAAAAATTTAAATACGAGTGCATTATTTTTAAAATAGTTTATTTAAATTGGTCTCTCTTTCTATAGTTGAATATTGACTAATTAAATACGAAAATAGGAATTTATAATCAAATTTTACCTTTACTAAACACTTTCATACATCATCAGTACGGAAATAATTATTGTAAATATTCAACGAAATTTAACGGTTTTATACATATATACCATAGCCAAAAGTCTGGAAACGGCCAATTATCTCTGTTATTACTTGATATAAAAATTTGAAATGTTATACCTGTTCCTGGCTATAAAATATTTCTATTTTGCAAACATCAAATCAGTACCTTCGTTTGCGGTTTTTGCGGAAATGGTATAAACTTTATAATTTTTAGATGAGAAGAATTTTTTGATTATAAAAAGGTAAGACACGATAACATTATTTTCAACATCAATTAAATAAAAATTAACTAAGTTATGATAATTACTAATGAACGTAGTTCTAAAAAAGATTGAATTTAAATTAAGTGGTACAGTTTTTAAACAATGTGTTTCCAAATAGGTGGCTTGGCAGAAGAGAATTTGTAGAATGGTCTCCATCTGCTGAAAGGCTCCAATTGGGATACTTAATTTAAATTCAATTTTATTTTTTTAGAACTAGTTATATTGATAATTTTCATAATTTAGTTAATTCTTATATACTTGGTGTTGAAACTAATACTATCGCGTCTTACATTTTTATAACTAGAAAAATCTTCTCTATCTAAAAATATAAAAATACGGGGTGATTTATTAGTATTGAGAGAAATTTTAGGGGAGAATAGTTTATTGAAAATAAGTGGGGTCTTTCATATAATATTTTTTCCTCCAAAGCCTTCATAAGGAGTTATGCCCTTCAAAAGTTTTAGAAAACATGGTTTTGGTTTGACATTTTAAATTGCGTTAAACGTCCGGAAATTATATTTGGCATAAGTTTAAATCTAATGAAAAGACATGTTACAAGTTGTGTTGCACTTCTACCCTTCTATCAAAAGGGGGTGAAATAGACACCCCTTACAATATTTATTAGTAGAACATTTTAACGCGTAGAAAAGTAATTATGAAAAAATATGCATTGATTAGCTTATATTATTTAAAAACTTTTTCCTCTCTTTACAGTTTGTTGTAGAATCGTTAGGTTTCAAATAAAAAAAATAAAATTCGAAAATACATTGAACCTTATTTAATTTGTAGAATAAATTGAAAAATATTTATGTCGACAAACTAAACTAAAAGTTTAACTATGATAAACCTTAAAAAAAACTTATTGTTATAGAAGTTGTTGAAAGCGATCGCCTCCGACTTCAATACAAGCCTGGATCCTGCGATACATTGATTGACGCACTGGTTCAATAATACCAGGGGTGTATCTAATTGTTTCACAGCATACAATTTCGCAATTATTTAATATTTTCAATGGAAGTAGTATAAACTAATAGTTTGAGGTGACCCCAGAGAAAAAATGTAATGAATTCAAGTCAGGAGGTCGCGGAGACCAGGGCTGAAGATCTCCGCGGCCTGTCCAACTATTAGCGTAAACTCCATCCAAATATTGACGCGCAGTTAAACTGATGTGCGCTGGAGTACCATCGTGCATAAAATACAACCGGTTTCTTAATTGTAACGGGACATCTTCCAATAGAATTGGCAACTCCTCTTCTAGAAAATCATGATATGCTTCTCTAGTTAATCCCCGCGGTAGAAAGTATGGACCAATAAAATAATCTTCGATAATTCCCAACCACACATTAAGGGAGAATTGATGTTGATGATGGCTTTCAATTATTTCAAGTGAGTTTCAATATTCCCGTACTTGGTTATTATGGAAATTAATTATTGCCGTTTTGGTTAAAAGTATTTCTGCTCAAAAATTAGAATTTTGTCCTATTCTTTCTTGCAGCCATTGACAAAGAGCTATTATTCTATGAGGAAAATCTGCTGGCAAAGAAGCTCGGTTTTCAATATTCGACAAACTGTTGAGTGGCTAACATTTAAATTTGCTGCAATCTTCCATGGGATTGTTGTCGGACGTTTCTTAATTTCGCAGAACACTTGCTCTTCTACTTGGGGAATGAAAACTATCGAGGTCCCCCATTCTCAGCAGTACGTTTTTGAAAACCCCTAGATTCGCCAAACCGGTTGTGAAGGCGAGCGAACCTTGTGTGATGAAGAAGTGCGCGATTGGCATATCTTTCCTCCTAAATACGTCTAGCTTCTAATGAATTGCCATTAGCGACGTCATAAGCAAAATGTATATCGCACATTTCCCTATTTTAGTAATTCATTCTAAAAGAATTATTATTTTTAAAGTACATAATCGAATATGTGTTTACCTTTATTTACATGTATTCCCTCTGGCTCAAAAATTTCACTAAAGTATTCACAAAAGTAAGGAACCAAATAATTTTTAGTGTCAATAATTATTAATGTGTTTGACATCAGTCTAGTTGAATATTTTTAGTTTATTTAAATTAAATAGGATTACAATCTATTTTCGAATTTTATTTTTTTTATTTGAAAACTAACGATTCTACGGCAAAATGTAAAGAGAGAAAAAAGTTTTTAAATAAAATAAGCTAATCAATGCGTATTTTTTCATAATTACTTTTCTACGCGTTAAAAAGTTCTACTAATAAATATTGTAAGCGGTGTCTATTTCATCCCCTTCTGATACTAGGGGAGAAGTGCAACACAACTCGTAACATGGCATTTCATTCGATTTAAACTTATGCCAAATATTATTTCTGAACGATTAACTGAATTTGAATTATTAAAGAAAAACAATATGTTTTTTAAAACTTTGGAAAGGCATACCTCCTCGTCACGGCTTTGGAGGAAAAAATATTACATAAAGGCCTCACTTATTTTTCAATAAACTATCCTCCCCTAAACTTTTTTGCAATATTAATGAATCACATATAGTGTCCCCATTTAAAACTATAAAGTTTATACCATTTCGGGGAAAACCGAAAACGGAAGTACTGATTTGATGTTTGGAAAATTGAAATATTTATAGCCACTGGCAGGTATAAAATTTAATATTTTTATATCAAATTATAACAGAGATGATTGACCGTTTCCAGACTTTTGGCTAACCTGGTATATGCATTACATTCTGCATAAAACATACGTAAAATATCAACATGTATGTAGATGTAATGCGTAAGTATCGATTCAAATGAAAAATTTCTGCCCTTACATCATTTAAAGACTTCTTTAAAAAATGTTGTTGATCAATTGCACTCAAAATCGCTTTCGACAGTATTCTTGCGTTATAAATAACGAGTAACTGTGATGTTCGGACTTTATCTAATGCGGTAAAATTGTATCTACTGATTTGTACCTTGCGCGAACTATACTGAAAACTATGAAGATTTGTCATTTGGTTTTGGTAGTTTAGTCAACCTGTCATTTTCTGTTACATGCAGTGGTACACTTCATAAACAGTACATGACTCAAAACTTGAATTCCAAATATTTTAAACATGCCAGTTTAAAAAATCCGAGGCTTTATATATGCAAAAATTTTCTACTGTAATGTATTTAGCACACACTCTGTATATTATTAATGTCAAAAACCATATTAATCTAATTTTATTTTCTATGTGCTACAGATGTAGAACTAGTGTTCAATTATAAATTTTAAGTTTAATTTCTTCGTCACTTGAGAATTTGCGTCAACAGAGGAATTGCTACAAGGGTTCAAATAAATGGAAATCACTTTGGGCTAAATCTGGACTGTATGGTCGCTGCGTCATGATCTCGCAGTCTATGATGCTTTATGTCGTTGTCGTCAAATTAACCGTATGCGGACTTACGATGTTTTGTAACAAAATGACTTTTTGGAAAATTTTCTTGACCTGTTCTTGCAAATACGTGTCGTACTTGATTTTTAATAGGCCGCTGTAATATGCGGCGTTTATAATTTGCTCTCAGAGAAAATACACAAAGATTATGCCGTGTAGATCCCAAAAAACCGAAGCCATAGCTTTACTAACTGATGGAATACTATTAAAGCTTTTGGGTGGAGGAGAATCTTTTTGATGCTATTCTATGTTGCAGCTTTTTGATTATGGTTTAAAATAACGCACTCAAGTTTAGTCACAAATCACTATCCTGTAATCAAAATTACTACCTTCCAGCTCAAAGCTGAGAAAATTATCGGTAGCAAAAGAAAAATCTACAACCTCTTCGATCGTTAACATTTTTGGGACCCACCTAACGCAAAGTTTTCGAAACTTTAGATGATCGGGGATACTTCTGTTAACTCTTCTTGTACTTATACCCATGACAGAAACAATATTTCGTACCTTCCACCACCTGTTTGCTAAAATAAACCTTTCAATACCACGAATATTGCTTCAATTACAGTCCTTGACCGAACGTGATCATGTGACATATTTTAAACGTCGCGTCGTCACGGGCTTCAATGGATTGTTTACACCTGCTGTATACACTGGAATTTAAAATAGTGCTTCCCGTGTGCATGTAGTCTTTGCAAAATTTCTGTCGGTTTTGCGTTTCTGTTTACCAAAAATTTGATAATTTGCAATTCCGTATCCAACGCAAGGCAGATAGTACTGATTGTCCTAGGTTGGTAGCTTTAAATAAATAGTAAAGGAACTAGCATTGGATGGTAAGGGAGTAGTCGGTGATGAGCTTTACATATGGTGGATGAATATTTCCAGCTACAAAATGTTTGTGTTAAAGTATAAAGCTTTTACATGTTATTTACTAACGCTAACAAAACAAAAGTTGCGAACATATCATAATCGTTTATGTAAGAGGTACCAGTCCATTTCTGAATAAATATTGTACAACTTTAATATTTGGAGCACTTTCTACGGTATGTTTCCATAAATATAATATGTCTATTATATTTATGATTAAAATTTCACTTTGGTTTTAGGAAAACGGTTAAAAATTAAAATGATAAATAAAATGTTAAATAAAAGGTGTTCATGGTATGGTATTTATAAATACGGAACGGAAGATCCAAAGGTTTATATATAACATTATAAATGTTAAATGTCAATCGAAAGTCATTTACAAAGGTTTTGATAGTTTTTATAATTTACTCAATTTGGAAATCCTGCAAATTTCTTCTTGTTTAATCTTTTGCAAAACTGCCCAAGATAAACCATTAAATTGATATGATAAATGATAATCGTCAACTTATTCTATATATTTTATAACGAAATAAACTTAACTGTGACGCAACAATAACTTTTATCTAATGTATCGTACTCGTAATTATATTAATGATATTACTAGCCAATATGCAAATTTTAAATGTTCAAGACGAGGCGAAATACAAACGCGCAATTGATTATAATAAATTATTATCTACGCCTATTTCTATTGTTGACACTGAAATTAT
This sequence comes from Phrixothrix hirtus, assembly GCA_024586415.1. NCBI lineage: Eukaryota > Metazoa > Arthropoda > Insecta > Coleoptera > Phengodidae > Phrixothrix > Phrixothrix hirtus. Next base: position 7,454 of record JAHWXV010706123.1, on the reverse strand, counting down.
AACCTATCATTTAACAAGTCAAATTTACAAGTAGGAAAACAACAATAGTACCTACTAATGAACCGTTATTGTTATATTCTTTTTTTTGGCGTTCGAGAACATTCGCAAGCTACACAACTGACCATTTCTATTAATTTTTGATATTAAGCGTATATATGTATCTTCTACTAAATATCAAGTAATATTGAATGAATGTGAGTTTACAAGTTGGCTACATTCATCGCAATTCTAAGAAACGGTACTAACATTAGACGCTTTTTTCTCCCACTATTTATTCAAAGGTTGGTAAATTGTGATTGTACACGAATTTGGTTGCTATACTAACTAAGCTCGCTATAAAAAATTGAATTGAAAAGTTATAGCATGCTACCTTTATACAAAAAACGGCACCGGACAGACATATGGCAGAGAAGTATTACCACTAAATAGTAAATAAATGAACATATATGAATGCTTAGAAAAAACGAATATTATTCACAAGTGTATGTTAAAATCATATAGAACATCACAGTTGTTTACATAGTTACGTGAAATTATTACTGGATAAAATTTATTCATTTCGTTGGTATTTGTGCACGAATATTTATAAACTAATACGACTAATATCAGTTTGCAAATACTAACAAAAGTTATTTAACATCAGTCCAGGAATTGTGCAAAAATTAGAACCAATTTGCTTAAATACAATTATTTACTGGAATTTTTCCAAAATAGTAGTATAAAAAAGCCTTTCCATATCAAATAAACGATATAAATGTTATCATATGTACGATCAGTACACAAGCTACTAATTTGGGCAATATTACAATTTGTCTAATTCGAAAACATTTGGCTAGCATAACATCCCAACATTGAAATTTAACTTTTATTCAACTTATTGGAGTAATACAAGAAATTACAATTGTTAGAAACAGATTTTCAGTTTAACATTTCTTGCTTCATTTTTACTTTTCAATAATAATCAGGCCTCACTCGTCATTCTAATATCAATTATCAGTTTATAGCCAATTATAATTATTCTAATTGGTAAAATGAGTGCTTCTATAAATTTAAAAATCAAAAATTGTCGGACATTGGTTTGAAATGGGCAACAATATCCTTTCGAAAAATGTTAAAATGCTTTCAAAAAAATCTAAAAATTTCAAAAGCAAGCATAAAATGTGGTTACGAAAGTAGTATTTCTCAGAACCCTGTTGATCTGAACATTTGACTTCCCTTAAAGTAAAAATACTACTTTTTAAAATATTTTACCCTTTTTCTTCATTGAGTTTTTTGTTCATGTTTTAAAAACATTGACGTTTTAAAAACATTTTGACACTTTCGAACGACCTTTTCCAATATGTTATTTATCAGCTTATAAATCTTCGGTTAGGTTATAGTTTGTTTTTCTTAGTCTGGTTTTAAAACACTTATGCCGGTTTAGTTGAATAGAACAAAACCTTAGAAAGGCATTTTAAACAGAAAGAACCTGAATAGGTTGTTCGCGTAACTGCAACAAGAGGCTAGGAATTTGTGTTCGCGAAGAGAGGATGTTTTAGTCGTAATATTACGTCTAATATAATTAACACAAAGCTGCTTCTCCACAAGGTAGTTTAAGAAAAATAAATTGCAGATCATTAACTCTACGCTGTTATCAAAATCCTTGCCTCATTATTAACAAGGAAGTTTCAACAAAAATTTCTGCAATACTTTCGTAAAATTAAAAGAAAATGCAATTAGTCGGTCGTTTTAGACTATTTTGGAGCATAAAATGTAACGTTTTGTTTTGGTATTTTTAGAACTTGATATATAATAACACAAAGTTAATGTTACGTTAACTAATATGCTATTGTGAGGTTTGAAATATTGTGGATGGAGTTTGGGGTGGGTTTGAGAAAAATAAAAATTCGACGTTGAAGCGTCCATGACGCTATCACATTCGGTAGTAAGTCATAAAAGGTATCTCATAAAGTTTCAGCAGCAAATCCTAATCAGTATAAATCAGAAAACTTAGTTAGGAAAGTTATTAGGCGTGAAAACTTGTCGAAGATGTTCCTGCGCAACTAATGTACTAGTAGATTAAGTTGAAGGGTACTTTACATAAATGTGTAGTTACTTGTTGAGGGTTGATTGATACATTTAACAAATATCACTTTTTGAAATTGTAAAAGCCTTTAACTCTAAGATTCCAATAAGAATATACACTAACAATAAAAAATTGTATTTCATAAATTAACCATTAATACAATTGCGTATATTTGTTGAGCCTTATGATATTTTATCTTTTACTTTGGCCATTGCAATCACCCCAATTACTAAACATATTACACGAAAGTAAATAATTCTTCGTAATTTAAAAATAGGAAGAGTTTGATAAAAAATAATGACTTAACAAGTAAAATCCCTTCCAACTTTTTGCTTTCTGGTTGGAAACTTTAAAATACATTTTTTTTCAGTTTATTGCACATTTACGGTCAATTCTATTCAAAAACTTGAACACGATTTTAATTGTAAGTACATCGAAATTGGCCAAAATGATGGATTAAGACCAATTAGGAAATGAAAAGAGGGGGACACGCTACATTACTTCAGGTACTTGGTAGATAGACTTGTTGACGTAATATCCTAATATAAGAACTCCCTTAATATCTCACTCTTGCCGAGGGACTATGCTTTTATTTTTCCAACGCCCTTATATTGGAAAAGATTTCGCAACATCCGATACCTGACTTTCACAATTTAGATAATGACCATCAAACCGGCATCTCTTTTGAACACTAATATAAAGTGTTACAAGTAAGTAACGAAACTACCTTGATTACACAATTATATTGAACAAAAGACGTCACCTTTAAAATAGTTCACTTGCGCTGTATACATTTGCCCATAGCTCAGGGACTTCTTTGTAATAATTGCAGCTGAAATTTTTAATACAATGTAATTGGCCATTTAGGTAATTAATTATGTATCCGAACAAAATGTTAGGGAAAACTGTTTTGAAATTCTTAAAACGCAAGGCAATTATATAATTACATTAAGTCTGATTAATAAGATTGTTTTAATGGTATCAACTATTACAATATTTCGCTTGGATTCATTTTTTTCATTAAAATTGCGTATAAAACAATTTTTGATCGTTCTAAGTCGAATTGGGTAAACGATGGTGCCATTCCTCTGAATACTGTTACAAAACCAACTAAAAAAATCTAAAGGGTGTCAAAGTGTTTAAAGTATTTTTATTTTAAGTGTAGGATGATGTCGCGCAATTTCAGAAATGTCAATAAATAATTGCATAAGCTGGTTTTACATTTAAACACAACTCTATTTGATTATTATCAGTTATTAATAAATAACTTCTTCAAAATTGTTAAAAATATTGTATACGCTATTTCTAAATTCTTCCAATTGTGTGAAAAAGCAATCCCCTTATCCTGTTATTTGTTGCAGTAAACAAATTGCAATGTGCTTGCTACAGCTGTAAAAGTGTGTCACTATAAATTGACACTGTTAGATAGGTCAGTTATGAATTTATGAATGATTTACCAGTTTTAGTCTGAATGTAACCACAGGCGGTTCTTTGTACATAATTAGAAAAAAAGGACATTTTCGTATTTGTATTACTTTTAATTTTACGTTTATTGGGGTGTTTGTAGGGTCTACTTTCATGCCTTAAAGGGAATGTCATATTATCTGAAACACCCTATTTGTAGTACGTATCATGTTAGCAATATGCTTAGGCTTTCCATTATGATCATAAATGACTCGAACATTAGATAATCTCCTGACAAATTGTGCAAATACTCATGATAATGTTGAAACTTGGTAGTAAAGCTTTGCACATACAGATGTACGATTGCTTCTGTTAGAATTAAGAATTTTTAAAAATCCATTGATAGTTTTCTCGTATACATACCATTATTAGGTACTTCCTATCGTGTTGAAATGTTATGGGTTGCGTTATTTAGAAAAGTACATCTGTAGTGATGAAATGGCTATATGCAGCTTTTCTAGATTAATATTTTATCCGTCAAAAATATGTTTTAATATTCAAGTATTTTGTTTGAAAATTACTTGCGTTTAAAATCTATTAGACTTAACAAGTTATATCTTATATTGTCATATATAGTAGATAATTAAAAGTTTTGTGTAGACCAAATTCAAAAATACACAATAATTTTAAATAATATTTTTTTTTGTGGTAAGGCATCGATTTTTGATGGTCATTACCTATGTTCTAACTTAGAGTAGTCGAGAATTACAATTCATCATCTACTTGTAATAAATTAACGAAACATCTTGAATAAAATAAATGAGAGGAGACTAACAACTTATACATTTAGTACCAACAAAAACCAGAAAAAGGAAAAAGGAAATATCACAGTTTCAATCACCAATTTTTAAATATCACAGGTTTTTCTTCCTATATCACAGTTTTGCAAATCAGTCAAAAATTGCACCTAAATTTTATTATATCATGATTCTTCCTTCAAAAAGGTGATTAGATCATTTTCTTGTTCGAGGATTTCTTCTAGGGAGCTTATTTGTCCAAATTTAGCACGAAAACTTGGAAATATAGGACAATTAACTACTATGTGGTCAATCTTCAAGGGAATATTACAATTAGGGCAGAACAGAGGTATAGCAACTGAAAGAATAAACTGATGTTAATCTAGTGTGCCCAGATCTTAATTGTCATAAAGCTACCTGATCACGTTTTGAAGATTCCTTTCTGTATGTGAAACTTCCCAGTTTTGGTATCATCTTTTTGAGATGCGTATTAGCTTTATCCTATATTTGTTGGAATTTACTCAGCATATCGGCCTTTAAATAAATTTTGAAATCTCTGTTATCTGTGTTCCTGCTACTACATCTTCTGCAGCATTATCGGCCATTTCATTGCCATCTATCCCAACATGACTAGGGACCTAAATTAGTACCAATTCCGTTCCTATACTTATTTTTGAAATTGACTATCTGATGCTTCTGATGAGATGATCCCTGGAAAACCGATCTTGTATCGATTGCAATACGGAGAAGGAGTCGGTATAAACGGCTACTGATTGGTATTTCTCAGTTTTACATTGTTGCAAAGCTGCAAGTTGTGCAAACGCTTCGCTAGTGAATGCACATACGTGCGAAGGAAGAATCTGTTTGATCTTCAAAGCTGTAGTTACTACGGCATAACCTGCTCCTGTCGTATTCTTCAATCCGTTTGGGTAATATATTCGGTAATTGCTTTATGCGCTAATTAGGTGTTTAAGATATTGTTGTAGAACAGATGGACCTAGTTGCTTCTTACTATAGTGCAGTAAGTCCTATATTATAATTGGCGAGTCTCTAACCATGGAGGTATTAGCCATACATTAGCTTCATTTGAATGTAATGTACTTTCTTGTATTTTTAAAGCTTTCATAATATTTGAAGCTCTACAGACGGATAATTTATAAGCAGATTTTTCTGTAGCTAGTCCAAGGCAAAGGTGTTACTTTCATATAATGATAAAAGAGGGTGATTAACGTCCTTATGTAGATTCACACGATCGGTTGCAATAATTTTGTTTCCTCTCAAGGGTAGTGGTTCCAAGCAGGTATCGACATAAAAGCTTTGTATAAGACACGTTCCATTGTAAATCTATAATGAAATATTCGTGCTAATGTAGATATTGTATTATATTTCAAAATTAAAAATTAATAATGCAAACTTCAATATATCGAAAAAGTAATCTTAAAGTAACAACGTAAATAACTTCCTTAACATTCCCTTCAATTTCTAGCATTCATAAGTTCTAATTTACTTACAAATAAAATTTCCTAGCACTTTTCGTAATCGTTATATACTATTGGCATTTATTATATTATTAGGTATTTGATTCGGTAAAATTGACGTTAGTACAATAAACATTTGCCTGGATTTCGCTTTTTTATATCCTCTATTTGAAAGAATCAACATCATGGTATCGCATTAAACTTAATGACATGTTGGCGTGCTTTATTGTCAACGACTTTGTGATTTCATCTAATAAGCTTTACTCTTCATAAAGCTAGTTAATTATGCTATTATTTATTTAACTTAATTTAAATTTACATGAACCCTTTAATGACTTCTTTTACAAAGAATATGTAAAATGTATGTCAAGATACTTTTATAGGAATTTTGCTTTTTTCAATAGACATAATAAACATTTCATTCCCCAAATAGTTTGAGTATTTAGCTGCCTCCTGTGTTAAAGAAACATTACTTGTACATACTGTCTTTCAACAAACAAAAAATATAAAAATATGCGGTCTTCTCAAATAACGTAGCAAAGGTATAGGCCTCATCAATTGATATGTTACATTTCCAGATTCTGCTATATTTTAATTGGCATAGCGAAACAATAAGTATTAAATCCTACGAAGGGCAAAGGAAATGTCCATCCATAGCACAATAGGATAAATAAAGCTATCTATATTATATTTCTACAATTTTATATAAATAGAGACATTTTATTGGAACGTAATGTTGAAACTTTACCCTAGTTCTGTAATTCCTTCTCTCACAGTTCTTGTAACTGTAATGTAATCGAATATTTTCAAACGGCCTAAAATACTTTTGCTCGAGAAATACTACAAAAATTTTAATAACAGGTTGTTATGCAGAGCATTCTTTTTAGATCGATTTCTTAGGAAGTACCATACTTTTCAGTACAATGTTTCTTGCATCAATTTGTGACTACTTTAATATTTCCACAGAATTAGAAAACAACGGCAGTTGTCACAGTTATTTGCAACAAAACCCGCCAAATTTTATATCTGCCACGCTTCAAATCGCTCATACCTGCGTCCACGTCATAGAGAAAAAAAAGGCGAGATGATGATGTCCAGCTGCCAGAATACCTAATGGAGAGTGGGGTCGGTCTTCAGCATTACTCTGGTATAAAGTTGTTGGTAACCTAGATGCTTTTAAAAAGTTTGTTTTCGGTGATAAGAATGTGTTCTTAAAAGGATTACGATCGTCACAAATCGTCTAAATAATTCATTAAGCTAATTACGCTTTGAATTTCCCAAAAAAAAAGATAAACGTGAATATCTAAAATTTAAATTATAGACAGCTCGCTAAACCCAAATAATTATTGCCAAATATTTACTGAGTGTAGCTATGATTAAATCCAAAATTTTAAACAAAATAATAATGCCCTAAAAAATGCGCCACGCTATTTCCTAAAAAAAAAATCAAATAGTAGACGCGGGCCTGCAAAAATGGTGTAAGCCGAAGTCTACTGTTCGGTTAAATTTTCCAAAACTGAGTCGACGCCCCAAACATCGAAAAAGGCGCCTGATTCAGATTAAATAAAATACGCACACTAAATTAACAAGATTAAATGGTTTATTTGAAAATGTCAAATAGTAGCATACGGAACAAAATAAATTATTTAAGATGCCATACGGCTTAATGATAATGAGCAAATGGGGATGTGATTCTACACACACATAAAT
>JAHWXV010706093.1:0-12408 GCA_024586415.1 Phrixothrix hirtus | reverse complement strand
ACACCTAATGTACCTTATTTTAGAGGGTTCAAAGTATTTTTTAAGCTAATAAACAAAAAATTGATTTTTTGAAAATTTTACAGTAGACTTCCCCCTTAATCTACATAAGCTTGTATTTCAATTCATATCTTGCGTGAAAGTATTGGTAGTCACTTACTAAATATGTATCTTCTTTCACATGTATACTCGAAATTCCGCTATATTCTTAGGGAAAACAAGTTGCATTAGTCCCCTCATTTTAAAAAGCCATATTTTTGAAATCAATAGTCCCTTGCAAGAATTCTATCTAGAATTATTCGTTTAAAACGTATACCTATTACAGTTTAAATGTTTATTTTGAAGAGTTAGCAACATACCCTAATACAGTATATATATATATATATATGTATATACTTATATAATTTATTTAAAGTATTTCTTTTTATCGGCATTAAATTAATTCTAATTTAAAAGTAATTATATTTTCGTCAATATTTCGGAAATGATTATTTGCTTCATACGTTGATTATATTTCGCATTTATAATTAACTTTTCCATTAAATAACTTATGTATGTGAAACAATAATTACTTGTGTTTTAGTATTAATTATTTAAAAACAGGCGGCTTGAATTTTAAGATTTCTACAACTTTAATATTTGTTATATGTGACATAATTCCGTAAACGCTAATTTTTAGTTATCCATATTTATTATATTGAACTCTATGTGACTTGTTCTGTAAAATTTAGATTTATTTAAAATAAAACTCTAATTCGTTTATATCCAAAGCAAGTTACGTTTAGTTTTATGTTAATTATTTATCGTTAAAAGACGGACAACTTGCATTTTAAAATTTCCAAGGCTTTAGAAATTTATATCTCATGTTTAGTTCGTTTATATCTAAAAACATTCTACGTTTAATTTTATGTAAAATATTTATCGTTTAATTTGTTATACATAAAATAGTTCAGTAAACTCTGCGTGTGACTTTTTCTGTAAAATTTAAAATTATTTAAAATCAAACTTTAATTCGTTTATATCCAAAATCTGTTACGTTTTGTTTTATGTTAAATATTTATAGTTAAAAAGACTGACTACATGCATTGTGAAATTTCTGTAACTTTAAAAATTTCTATTTCATGTTGAATTCGTTTATATCTCAAAACATGCTACGTTTAGTTCTATGTAAAATATTTATCGTTTAATCTGTTATACGTAAAATAATTCGGTAAGCTTTGTGTTACTCGCTTTGTAAAAATTCAAATATATCTCGCTCTAACGTAAAATCTAAATTTTAAGTCTAAGACAACAGAAATTCTAATTTTGAAACAAAAACCTACCCTTATAAATGAAATTAACGATAAAAGTCAACACCCGGCATAATATTCACGCAAATTTTGCAAAGTTAAAGCATAAAATAGATTTGCATGTAATATGTAAGAATTTAATAATTTAAAACGTCAATTATAAACTTCTTTCTTTTCATGCAAACGAATCTAAAAATGTTCTAGCTTTAAGACATCCGAAATTAGGCTTTTTAAATGAAATTAACAATAAAAATAATTAAAAATCGTTTATTAGTTAGTTAGTTAAAGCTCCTTTTCTCTCTCTCTCTCTCTATAAAATCTTACGTCTATCCACCTATCTATCCATCCATCTTAGGTACATATCTATATACATACTTACTTACTTTACATACATATATATCATTTTTAAAACAATAAACTGCATTAATGATATTTAGTTAATCCTTTTTTCAACTTTTCTTGTTTTACTATTTGAAAATTACTTACACCTCATGAATTTGTGTTTACGCTTCTGAAATTTAAGTTCCCTTTCTGAAATTAATTTTACTTTATTCCGTTTTTCTAAAATGAACGTTATTCCAAATAGAATTTACATTCTTTAAATTTAAATTAAAAATGTTCTGCAAATGAACGTAGTTTTTCTGAAACTGGAGATCATAAATTGGTAAATTGTAGATATTGTAGAATTAAGTAAACACTGTAACTTTGAATAAGTCAATGATAGGTCCAGATCTGTCGTGGGTAGGTATTTATTACACCAATATTTAAACTTTGGATAATAAACTTGTTTTAATTAATTTAAATAACTGCGATTCCTAATTTTGACAAATTTTTTTTTTTTTGGTAATGTAACAGTTTTATTTTTACATGATTTGCAAATAATTTGGCAAAAGAAACTTTTATAATATTTAAAAAGATGTTATTTTTTCCTACGTATCGCATATGATAGACCAACATTTTCATTTTTATGTTCTACAAAATTACATGTATGACAGAGGTGGATATAAAATTTGTTATGCCTGCTTGCAACAGTCTGCGAGTTCGTGTGAATTCGTGCATGTTCCTTAATTAATCATGCTAACATCACCTGCTTCGTACAAAATAAACAACTAGTTATAAACATGGTTTTAATTTATGTCAGCAAAAGAACAGATAAATGATACATAATAGTTCTAAACAAGATGTAGATTGCCGGCCTAATGCTAATACTTATCTTAACGGTTTCTAGAATCTATCATGCTTGCATACTATAATACACTTTTGGTCGCTGGTTGTCTTTACCTTTACTTTACTTCACTTTAATCTGGCTTCTGTAAAGTCCTTTATGAACATGGATAAGTCAGTCCAGTGATTGACATAGACATATAATATAAGAACTTAGGACTGCATATTAAGTTGTTAAAGTATGGTTTTATAGAAGGTACTAGAAAATCCATTTATTAGAAAAGTATGCCATCCTCAACGCGATTAAAAACCTTGGGGTTAAGGCCAATCCAAAATAGAGATACTGCCAATTAGCTATGTTCAACGAGAATAAGGTTTAATTACCTGAAACACTAACTAGTTTAGACTGGTACTCCTTAAGGAACAAATGTAGAACAAAAAATTAATGACACCACCTTCAAAATCTCAAAACTTCCTAGAGGCATTACAGAATGTCTAACATAACGAAATACAAAAACAATAGATGTTACCTTAAGATAACGTTACGAAGCATAAAAATGTTGGCTGATTATTAAACTTTTGTCAATGCCATTTCAAATTAAAAGCTCGAAAATAGTGATGTCAAAGCACATGTCAAGATTTAGCGGCTACTTCGATCACACCAGTAGATCGATCTGACGGCGGCGGTCGATTACACGTAACAAAGTGATATGTATAAAGTGCTATACACAGTAACAGTCAAAATTGACGACTAAATATTTCAAATCGCAACACACCCCCTCCAAAGATGGGATACCAGCTGACATACAAACCAAGAGGCAGGGCTGGCATTCATAGAAAATCAGAAAGAAAACCAAGTGGCCTAAACTTGATAATGCAAAGAAGAATGATCAAACTTCGAAGAAGGAAGATCTTTAGGGCAGAGGCATTAATACGTGACTCTAAATTTTTCTAAAACTTAATTACTTGAATCACAATAAATAACTTAAAACAAACTGCCGTCTTAAAAAAGAATGCTGAATTTTAGACTGTGTATCTAACTCAGCGTAAAAATTATTTTCATACCTAATACTAAGTGAAAGCCTTACCAAAACCGAAATCTAAATGAGATCTTACGTGAGGATAGATAATCTCAAAAATCAATCCTCCAACAAACAAAGCTCTAATCCACAACCCCATGAACAGGACAAAGCACCTGAAGCGTTGTATGAAATAGAGTTGAAGATAATTACAAATAACCTACCAAAAGGCAAGAAAGATGATACCTAATCTATGCTTATACTAAAATGAGAAACAAGAATGCTCAAAAATCGCGAGGTAAGACAAGGTCAAAATAGACTCGTACGATCTCGTTATATAGAACCAAAACGTTAAACCTAACTATATACAAGTTTACCGAGAAAAGCGACATCAAAGGGAGTAGGATAACTCCAATGCAAATAAAGTTGCATTTAATACAAAAGAAGGGGGGTCATCTATACTTTGAACAACCACCAATGAACATTCAGCTCAGATAGGGAGAATGCTTGATGGAGACGGGTCCCTTCGTCCAACAAAAAGCACCCCTCAATGAGAAGAACACTCAAAAGCAGAAACACAAATAAAAGATGTGAACGGGAATGACTGGAAAAACCAGAACGGTTTACATAATAATATAAGGAATGGACACAATCATCCAAAAAGTCAAAAGCAAGATAAATTCAATGAGAATCTCAAAATAAATTCATTATTGATAACAATATCCATATCAGAAGGCAAAGCAGGTTTATATTCCTCTGAACCGAGCAAAATAAAAGTATTGTCCAAAGGACAAACCTCAAAGTCGCAAACCGGAATTTTTGTGTACCAGGTGATGCAAAGACCACCTAAAGTCAAAATCAGAACTCAGTTAAGCTCACCGAGACAAATATAACTCTAAAATGAAACATAGTCGCTACAAAATAGTCAAATTAGCTGGAAATACACCAGACTAGACTCAAACTGGAAGACATACAGATGGAATACCAATATATCAATAGAAAGAATGACACAAATCGGGCCGTCAACAAGGACCCCTACACAAATCTCACTCATTCATGCCTAATCAAGAAATGAGTAATTATCGCTCCAAACAACGCCATAAATCGTCCAGAGCTACCACGAAATCTCGGGACCGGAGTCTTAAAACTACAAAGAGATCTGGATGTTTCCAACCTCAGCATCATATGGCTTGAGGTCTTCAACTTGCCGTACCCCTACATCCTTGCCATCGTTGTCAACAACATGATAAGTCGAGGGTCCAGTGACCTCCTTTACTACACAGCGAACATATTTGGGGGCTAATTCTCTAACAAAATTTTCCGCTGCCTTGGAGAGAACATAGTTAAGCTTCCAGACAATATCTTTAGGATTAAAACGCATGGTACGCTTCCTGAGATTGTAACGCTGAGCAATTTTCTCAAACGCTTTGGTTCAACGGCGTTGCATGTCTTTATAGAGATCAGAAAGTTCGTACATCTCACAAGCAATTTTTTCTCTTGAGTCAAGATACAAATCCATCCTACTTTCCATTTCTGAGTCGACCGTAATACTCCCCATTGTTAGACACGGTTCGATCAAACTTCAGAAACGAAGGAGAGCAACTTGTAACTTGACTAACAGCTGCCCGGATGGCATGGGCAATTTTGTAGGTGTTAACATCCCATTTACGATGATTGTCAGAGATGTAAGATCGAATTGCATTACCAATAACGCAATTGACTCTTTCCACAAAACTTAGTTGTGGATGATAACTGGCATAGTACCAGACTTTGACTTGATATTGGTTCATGAGGTACCTAAAAGCGGAACTAACAAACTGACGTACATTATTAACCATACAAATTTGTGACACGCCAAATAATAAGAACAGATCATTCCCTAAGAAGGTTATGATGTTCCTGATGGTGGGCTTCGGAACCGCACGCACCAGCACAAATTTCGTAACCCAATCGCAGACTACAATTAACATAGCATTTTGCTTGGGAGGCCTAGGAAAACGGCCCATTCAATCAACCGAGATGCATTGGAATGGAAACCTGACCTTTTTCTGCTCACCCATAAGACCATAGGGACCCCATGAGAGGCCTTGCTTGCTAGCAATATCGAACGTATTTGGAGATATCACCTCGCAGTTAGGGCCACCAATATACCTCTCCCAATTTCTTCTAAGTTTCGAAGGTCCCTAGATGACCTGACAGAGCATCATCATGACATAACCTCAAAACTTCTGATCTTTTGGAGCGGGGAATCACATGCTTCCACTCTACCGTAATAACAATGATATCATGTGAGTTGGGAATTAAATTGAAAAGGGTGCCATTTTGAATGCCTCCAATCAGGAAAGACCTTTAGGTGATATCTCTAATCACCTAAAGGTCTGTACTCTTGTTTCATGTTTATATACCAACGATCAAGGTCAAAATCAAGCAACTCAAGCAAACTAATGGCCAAAGCAGCCCTAGAAAGAGCACCAGGTACCACATTAAGCTTGCCCTTACGGTGGAGGATTTCAAAATCATACTGTGACAATCTTATACTTCATCTAGCCAATCTACCCGTAGGATCCCGCATATTTAAAAGCCACAACAGGGTATAGTGGTCAATGGTTACAGTAAATTTGGTACTCTCAACATAGGGCCTGAGCTTCTCAATGCCGAAGATGACATCCAAACACCCCTTCTCTGTGGCTGAATAGTTATGTTCAGCTGCATTCAAAGTCCTAGAGGCATAAGCTATCACATGCTTATCATCAGCCTTGCTTTCAGTTAACACTGGCCCAATACCGACTCCAGAAGCATCACATTGGATGTTGAATGGGAGGGAGAAGTCAGGACTTACTAAACCAGGTGCTGTAACCAGGACTTCCTTAAACTCATTAAAAGATTCTTCCGCTGTATCACTCCACTTATGAGACTTCCCCTTAGTGCGGCCATTTAAAAGTGCAGTTAAGAGTGCGGATAAGGTGGAAAAATTCTCCACAAAACACCTAAACCACCCAGTCATCCCAAGAAAGCGTTTGAGTTCAGTTGTAACCGTAGGTCTAGGAATGGACTCCAATTTAGCTGGGTCAGTGTATAGGCCTGATGGATCGACCACACAACCAAGGAAAGATAAGGTCGGCCGACGAAAATGGCATTTTTCAAATTAATAGTGAGATGGACTTCTTGCAACCTATCTTGCACCACCCTCAATAACTCTAAGTGTTCTTCAAACGTTGAAGACACCACGACTGTATCATCTAGGTAGACAAATAAATTTTGACCAACGAGGGGATTACATATATTATCCATCATCATTTGCTGGGTTACAGAAGCATTAGTAAATCCGAACAGCATCACAGTATATTCAAATAAACCCCTGCGAGGAACAGTAAAGGCAGTTTTTCACAAGACCCTTCTGACAGCAGAATTTGCCAAAACGCTTTCCTCAAATCAATGGAAGAAAGGTACTTGGCATCCCTTAGCTTGTCTACAATATCAGAGAGATAGGTAAGGGGGTAAGCGTCCCTTTTGATCACATTATTGAGTTTGCGACCGTCAAAACAAAGACGACAGCCCTGCCCATCAGCTTTCCTGACCAGTAACAGCGGAGAAGCCTAGAGAGGATTTGAAGGTGTGATGACCACAGATTCCAACATAGCATCGATTTCTGCATTGGCATAAACTTGCATGGCAGGGGACAAAGGAAAGTATCGTTGCTTGATAGGCATTGGATCTCCGGTTTCTATAATATGGACTGCTTTATTTGTGCCTGTAATCTTGTCATAAACTAGATAAGTGAAAGAAATAACCACCTTCTCTAGGGTAAATAGCTGTATATGATCTAAGTTATCAACGCCCTGGATGACCTTAATGGAAGAAACTTCCCCAACGCTCAACGAATTCTTCATAAAGTCAACTTTCAATTTAAAGAGTTTACAAAAATCAATCCTTAAATTGAGTCAGTTTTGCACACTATTGCTTATCGTGACTCAGATGGTCTTTGCCACTTTGTCAATCGTGATAGGAAGATCTACAGAACCCAACACTCTCTAAGGTTTACCATCAGCTACACAAATCATGTTTGAATCATTGCTGATGACAGGCAAGTTTAACTTTTTGATAAGGAAAACTCCATTACTTCCCAAAATAGACACGCCAGCACTCGAGTCAAGCGGTGCTGGATCACGATGCTTCTTGACTGTGACAAAAACATAAGGACGCCAGCTAACTTGGTGGAAGCAGCCTTAGACCTTACAGGATGTTCCTTCTTTTTGGAAACAGCCTTTAATTCAAACTTCAATTTCGAGAAGACTCAACTGAAGGGCTTTCCCGAATCAACTCGTTTTTTTGCACAACTGATGCAATCGGGGACTTTCATTCCTTGCCTTCCACCAGCAAAACTGCGTCAAGGGCTGGCGACAGTTCTGTACCCTATGCACACGGTTGCGACAATTCCAGCAAATAAAATTGGGATCTCTATTCATTGGATTAGCGATACTAACGGTACTCAACCTAGACTTGGGTTTTGGGTTGAGTTGACAAGCTAGGTCGGGTTCAAGTACACTCGAGGATATGCAGGAGCTTTCGTAATATGAAAAATTCCTTAGATGTGTCTCCTATAGACGCACGCATAATTTTGAAAGTTTTTCAAAGGTGAGGATGTCATGTAAGCTTAATTGCGTCGCATAAAATGGTTGCAAGTTACGAATTATAATTTTCAATTGTTTAGTTGCAGGAGGTAGCCCATTAAGTCTTGCAAATAGATTGACCGTTGCGACAATAAATACCGTAGGGCGCTGGCGAGCACCCAGTTTACACTTAATAATTTCATCCCATAATAATTCATCATAATCAGAAGGTAAAAAGTCAAAAGTTAGCTTTTCCGCCAATTCATCTCACGAGTGAACCCGAGCTTTAATGGTACGAAACCACACCAGACCTTGATTTGAAAATAGGTCAATGGCCAAATTAAACAACTGTTCTGGTGTAACCTATCGAGCAAGTTGGAGTTCTTTAGCCGTACTCAAAAAAGCCTGCACTCGCAAACCGTTAGAAGTTCCATCAAAGGTGACACCCCACTCGCTAAGATCCGCATGATTCTACTTTGATTTTAAATACTGAGAGCCCTTTTCAAAAATGGATACCAATTACTCCAAAGGATTTCCATCTGATGAGGGGCAAGGGACTACGTTACTAGCATCTTCCTGTTTATAAGGATAACCCAAAGGACTGCTTTCACCTCCCACTAGATGTTCAACTGAACTGGAGCCCGAATTATCAGCATAGACCGAGGCAAGGTGCTCCTCAATTCCTGCTCATAGATGTTAATGATGAACCTACACAATCGGTTACTAATGTGAAGTAATAGCGTAGAAATGCGAGCGCTAACTTTATTATCCTTCCTTCTAATGGAGCTACATATTTTTTGAATTCAATCAATATGTCCTTGAAAATCTCTAGTTCGGAGCATTCTCAAATAAGGATGGTAATTGCTTAGCAAAAGAACTAACATTTAATTAGTCCTTTTTCAAATAAGGCCTAAGCAACTCTTGCTTCTCTGAGATTGGCAAATTTTCTGCAACTACGCCACAAACAATTAATTCATGCGAAAGTTCATCACTACGTAAATATCTGACATCCGTGATTACATTTTTATACAGGAAAGAATGTAAAAATCACTAAGTAGTATTAAGGAATAGAGTTATATACTTAAATAATGATTAAAGAATTTTCAAAGCACGAGTTTCTTTCATAGGAACTCCAAAAATATTAATATCAAAAAACATAAGTAACCCAAGTTGCAAGCATGCAAAGTACCATAATAACTATTTTACAAATACATAAATATTTCACAAATACATAATATATTTTATCCTGAATTGATTCATATTTTTATCAAAGTATACAATTACAAGTAATCCAATAAATAGATCAAATGATGTTAAATCTAAGAATTAGATTCAAAATAAATTACATAAGCAGATGTAAATTAGGATGCTGGACACCATTGAATATTATTTCAAGATAAAAATGTGGATCAAAATTTAATTAAGGAATATACAAAGCCCCGCGTTGGGCGCCAAAAGTGTTATGCCTGCTAGAAGCAGTCTGCGAAGTCATGTAAATTCGTTCAAGTTCCTTAATTTATCATGCTAACATCACCTGCTTCATACAGATTAAACAACTAGTAATAAACATGGTTTTAATTTATGTCAGCAAAAGAACAAATAGATGATATATAATAGTTCTAAACAAAATCTAGATTGCCGGTATAATTCTAATACTTATCTTAACGGTTTCTAGAATCTATCATGCTTGCATACTATAATACGTCTTTGGTCGCTGGTTGTCTTTACCTTTACTTTACTTCACTTTAATCTGGCTTCCAGAATATCCTTTATGGACATGGGTAAGTCAGTCCAGTGATTGACATACGACATATAATATAAGTACTTAGGAATGCATATTAAGTTGTTAAAGTATGGTTCTATAGAAGGTAGTATTACTAGAAAATCGTTTTACTAGAAAATCCTTTTACTAGAAAAGTACGCCATCCTCAAAGAGATTAAAAACCTTGAGGTTAAGGCAAATCTAAGATAGAGATACTGGGAATTAGCTATGTTCAACGAGAATAAGCTTTAATTACTTGAAACACTAACTAGTTTAGACGGGTACTCCTTCAGGGACAAATGTAGAGCAAGACATCAATCACACGAGCTTCAAGATTTGAAAACTTCCTAGAGGCATTACGGAATGTTTAACATAATGAAATACAAAAACAATAGGTGTTGCCTTAAGATAACATTACGAAGCACAAAAATGTTGGCTGATTATAAAACTTTTGTCAATGTCATTTCAAATTAAAAGCTCGAAAATAATGGTGTCAAAGTGCATGTCAAGATTTAGCGGCTACTTCCACCATACCCCTAGATCGATCTGTTTGGGCCTGTCGATTATACATCACCAAGTGGTATGTATAGGGCGAGTGAAAAATTGAAATATACAGTAACAGTTAAAATTGACGCCTGAAGATTTTAAATGGTAACCCAATACATCCTCAGTCACAAAACCTGGTACTTATTTATATTTTAGATTGTTTATTTTTATTCTAAAGACTGGCAATTTTTTCCCTAATGAATTTATCAATAAAATTGTTTGCTTATATTTAAATATTTCTCAACTAACTACATTTCTAAAAGGAATTGGATGAGCATTAAAAGTAATCATTGGTAAGCACCTGATATATAACGACAAGACTCAGCGATCTAACTACTAAGTGGTCACTGCAGTACTACTATTAGTGTACGATCATTTATCAACGTGTACACAATAATATACTACTTATGCGTTATTGGAAATGTTTGTTAACCATGTCGTTACAGTGACATTAATACAAGTTTACGTAAAGTTTACTATAAAGTAATTTGAATAAGTACTGCTTTTGAAAACAAGTCACAACAGTGTAACTAAGAAGTAACGTTAAGCGTAACTAAAAAGTGAAAGGTGGGCAGTGTTATAGTAATCCAAAAGTATTCAGAGAATAACCGTGCTCTGTAATGTTTCAATAACTAGGCGGCTGAAACGTAATTCAAAAAGCAACTCGACAGTTACAAAACCTGGGATATTCTTAACTAAGAGTTAATTTATAGTAATCTACTTTTTAACGATTTATTTACATCGTTTACTTTTTATAGTTACTATAATGTTAGGAAATTGCACACTTTTGCTGTCTGGGATTAAGATTAGAGTCGAATTCAAAGCAGTTACTTTTAAATGATGTATTTTGATCTTACAATCTTCGGAGTGGCATAGTTACT
The DNA here is from genome assembly GCA_024586415.1 of Phrixothrix hirtus. NCBI lineage: Eukaryota > Metazoa > Arthropoda > Insecta > Coleoptera > Phengodidae > Phrixothrix > Phrixothrix hirtus. The sequence goes on along the minus strand of JAHWXV010706093.1, from coordinate 1,140 downwards.
GTTTTATGTGGGTGCCTATACACACATTTAATCGAGGTAGTGTTACTTATCAGTTTAAAAAATGTTGGTAAGATTGTATTAGAAACAATTTTGTAACTTTGTCAGTTTATATGAATATTGAACTGGTTAATTTATAATCTGTGAACTTTGGCACATGGTTCAATGTTAATTCTTAAGAGGATACTGAATATTATTTTACACTTAAATTTGACATAATAGCAATATAAGGGTAATGTTTCTATGAGTCAGAAAATTGCTATGAGAGCAACTACATCCCAAAATTTATAAGTACCCATTATTGTTAAACCACAACATATCTACGTCACTACATTTCTCAAAATATTTTAATATATTAAATGGTTTGCCGATACATTCATGATACCAGAAAATACGCTACAGTGTTAAATAAAAGGGATAAAGTAAAATACATTTTTATTCTTATAAAACTTGTAAGTTAAAATTTTGACATATATTTTGCAACAATAAAAATTTATTTTACTTTATCCTTTTATTTAACATTCAAATGTATTTTATGGGCATCATCTAAGTAATTTATATGTTTATTGGGTTTTAAAGGCATTCTTCGTCCTTTGTACAATCATGCCTATGGGTCCAGATTACTCTTATTAAATGGGATATATATTCTAGTTAAACAGCAAGTAGGAGACTTAGTTAAAGCATTACAACGTTTTAATAAAGCTAGTCGATATTTTTAGACCCTATTTACATCGAAGTGTTACCAAATCAAAAAATATGTAACGGCCGAGGTGTTGACAAATACATGGTTAATAACAAGTTGGTTTATTAATTTTTGAGCACAGATTAACTTACTGCAAGTACTTTGCGTCATTCCAAATACACCGTGGGTATTTGATAAATAATTATAGAAATAGACATGTATTAATAAATGTCCAAGGACGAGGCATATAATGCCAAAATATTTATTCTCTTACAATAGGACTTTAAATTGTTCAATGGTGTATAAGTAACAATCTAACTCAAATTCCAAAAAATATATAGTTATTTTCGTTATGCAAATGTATTTTGTTTGTTCACTTTTGATCTATATACTATATATATTATATATATATATACTATATATATTATATATATATATATATATATATATATATATATATA
>JAHWXV010705929.1:0-10381 GCA_024586415.1 Phrixothrix hirtus | reverse complement strand
TTTCTACTTAACTTAATAATAAAATTATAACATTGAAACTCGCGAAAAACTGTATCGGTTTTTATAATCGCGATTTAGGTGTTATACAGGTACTTTTACAAGATGTCGAAGGGTGAACAAAGATCGTGGAGAATAATTGAACGTTACAAATCATGGCAACATGGTAACTGAATCAGAAAACAGTGTAGCTGGCTTACACCCTAAATAAATCCAAAACAAAGTTGCCTTACAGAAAAAAGTCAATAATCCTTTGCCAAGTACCTCTTTTGCAGTTAGCCTTGGTGAAATTTTTTCTTTTACTAGCTCTACAACTTCCAAGAGACAGTTCAAGCGCAAGTGAGGAAAACAGCCATTGTAACATCAAGTTTCTTCAAAACAGACCTTATGGACGAAAACATCAAAAAAAAATAAGAAAAAGGGGAGGATAACAAAGAAAATTCTCCAACTGAAAAACAAAACATCGAAGAGAATGAAGATAATTACATTGAATGTTTTTACTGTGACGAAAGCTATTAAATATCAGTAAATGAAGGACGGATACGATTTTCCGGTTGCTACAAATGGGCTCATAAAGCGTATGCTGGATGCGAAGAAGATGATGATGATTTTGTTTGTGAACAGTGTCGGTAAAGTTTTAGAAAAATAAGTGTCTGTTTGCAAAAAAATGTTATTTCGTATTCTTCTATTCTAAATTAAGACATTAATATTGCTTTATAATAATGAATAATACAAATATAGTTTGATTTTATATATAAACCTGTTTATAATTTCAAAGATTTTTTCGGAGTAAAATGGCTACCCCTTTACTCCAAATAATGGAGCAAAGTGACCATTTTACTGAAGTTTAAAAACAAAAATTGCAAGAACACCTTTCATGATATTGTTCATATATTGGTGGTTGTTTTTTCCGCACTAAAGGAACTAGATGTTAAATACTTTTTACAACGTATTTCCTTTTGAATAAGTAAACCACAAATATTTTTCCTTAGAGTTTCTGCTTTACTCCAGTCTCCCCTACAAGGAGAGTATAATTTGATGCAGAATTTTGATTACAGCAACAGTTACAAAAAGACAAAGTTAATTAAATATATATTATTTTTCAAACTAATTTCCTACCTTAAAGAAGATACAGTTATTCAATCTCTAAGGCAATTTGCCGATTCTAGTGGAGAATATGCTTTTTAGTTGCGTGTGCAACCAAGTTGTGATATATGATATGTGATATAAATTCCTTCCCCCCCAAGTACTTCTTAAGTGGACCAACTAAATGATAATCACAAGGAGTATAAGGTGATATCTTCCAACCCAATTTGGTGAGCGTATTTTGAGTTAAACAAGCAGTATGCGGACGAGAGCTATCTTGTAAAATAATGCATTTCCTTAACAGTCCCCGTCATAGTTATTATACCTTCTTTTACTCGTACGAGCAATTGACTGTAATATCCTGTATTTATTATTCTCCGTTCTATTCAAAAATCTACGAAACTTGAACCATGAATGTCCCAGAACATTATCGACATCTCTTTTCCTACCTATGGTTGAGAGTTAATCTTTTTGTGTGGCTAAGCACGTAAGTAACGCCTTACATGCTATCCTTCTTACTTTCTGAGATGTAGTGGCAAACCTAAGCTCATTGACTGTTATACATCTCCTTCATTTTCAAACCGTTGGAATTGTTCCTGAGAAACACAATCCGTTTCGGTCTTTCTTCGTCGGGTAGGTTTCCTGGCATCTGCCATGTACTAACTTTGGAAAATTTAAACTTATTGTGGACTATAACATGTATGCTATGAACGCTAACCTTCAGTATTATCACCAATTTACCCATTGGTCTTCCCTGTTTGTTCAAATAACCTCATCAACTTGTCGAATAATCAATGTGTTCGCTGTAGTACAAGGAGTTGAAGCAAGAGGAGCATTTGCTACTCGTGTGTGACCTATTTAAACGTGTTACACCATTCTAATATATGAATACGTGAAAGATATTCAACTTCAAATTATGCCTGAAGTCAACAAGGAACAATAATAGCTTTTTCACCTTCTATGCCTAAAACTTAAATGATAATACGCTATGCAACAAAGCTAGGTTAATCAATCGACGCACACGGAGATCTTATGGGGAAATTGGACAAACATGATAACTCGTTAACGAATGAATATTTAAAACTCATTTATATACGTAGAAATTGCGCATTACATACCTACTATTACAGATCAAAATATTAACAAACTACGCAGAATTTAGGGCAGTATTAAAAGTTAGTATCACAGTATAATAAATCTAAATTAAAACCGCGAGATTGTTACAATTTGCAGTTAAGTTAGGCTATAGTTGTACACATTAGGGCCGTATTAGTGACATAATTCAAACAAAAAGTTCAAATTTGATTACTGACTGAGTTTAAGAGTCTTTAAATAATTAATTAATCTATTAAATACTTTACAATTCGTTTAAAAATGCCATTTACAACTCAACAAAAAGCAAAGTTTTGTTCAAGAGTGTCTTGAAGTAGATGACGAACATTTTCAGCAATTTTTGCAGTTTTGTTTAAATATTTAATAAAATACTACGTTGATTTTTGCTTCGATGATGTTGGTTTTCAGGTTAATTTAATTTGACAAAAATTTCGGTTGCGCGCAAACGTCATTTTCATTACTGTAATGTTCATAGCCTACCTTAATTGGGAATTTTAATGATCTCTCGGGATAAAAGCAATAGATACCGATGCTTATTAACACGTAAAACCCCAACAAGATATATAATATATTCTACTCTAACGCTAAATCACTGTCATCTTATTTCTGCAAATGATGTCTTTGGGAGAACTAGTGATGGTACAAGGTCAGAATGGTTTTTTCGTATCTTGTGCAATCATGTCGTATTCTTTAATGATATCGTTTGCATCTGCATAGAATTTGTATTTTAAGCTGTTAGATTCAGTTTTTCTATGAGAAGATAATAAAGAATGTAACATTACGGCGTTACGTCTAATTGTTTATTTAATAGTGATCCAATCAGTTTGAGTTTAGATAGTTTAATAACGAAATTGCAATTTAATATATTCGTTTATTTGGTTTCCGTGATTTTAAAAATGTTACAAGAACACATTTAGATGAAAATTATAACTTACATGTGGCGTCTGAGAAGGCTAGATGCGTTGCAACGACAGTTTATTTATCCTCTTGATTTTGAAAAACCAAACAAGAAAGATGCTGATTGGGTAATGGAATTTACATGTTATTTTAAATCGTTTAATAGAATTATCTGAAAAAGGCGGAAAACGTGTTCGTTACCGTTTAATAAGTGAAAAAGTAAAAGAGGGTAGTATAGAATTTGTTACTATTAACGATTAGTGGTAGTAATAAATCGAAATAGGGTTGGAAGAAGCAACAGTGTTCTTTTTTACTGGGCTGAGCTCAATTTCACGATCGAACTAATCACTTTTAAATTTTTTTAGATTATATATGATGATCGTAGTTAATTAAATGTAAGTGATTATAAATTGTCTTGGAGTCAAATAACAATAAACTAACACATTATACAGGTATAGATGACTATGCATGGGAACTGTATAACTCGCACAATTTAATAATGTAGGCATAAAGCTTTTAACGGAAAACAAAGTTTATTTGTGTCCAAAATAATTTAAATCACTCACATTGCAAAGAATCTAGTGGTATTATCCTTTTGATCTCGAAATTAATGTCTATTAATGTAAATTATAAATGTCATGTTTGATATATTTGCAAAATATTAAATTACTAAAAATTCTGCTTAATCTAATAGATTATGTAGTACAAAAAAAATTAATCAACATTAGTATAAGTAGAATTATATCAATTCATAATTGTATTCATTGGTTCTACCGGTAATTTCTGTTAAATAGAACTGAAATTGTTCGACTTAAGTGATGAAAGCTATTTTAAGCTGATTCTTTGAACTTTCTGCTTTGGTTTCCACTGATACTATATATTTTTTATCTGCTACCTTAAGATACTGTGGTTAATTCTGTTACAGAATTCTCCCGACAATAAGTCGAATTATTGGTGCTCCTGATGTTGCAGTGTAACTAATTACAGGGTAAAACAGCCAGCTTAAAAGCAAATTATCGTAATGCTAGATTATTTATTACTATGCAGTGTTTAGGAATATTTTATTAAAGCTTGTTAGCCGACTTTTATTTCTTCTTCGTGCATATCTAACTAACATACTACAACCAAAGCGAAGCACCTTGGGTTGGATTTGTTATAATAATCCTTTCCATCTGGCCTCAAAAGGGCGCGGCGGCCATCATTCTAAAACAAATGAATGTGATGTAATAATCACCCGACTCATTAAATCAGTGTATAGGTTCTCTCGGGATTTTGTTTATGTAGAGTCGTTCTTTACAAATTTCGTTATGTCGAGCTTTCAAGAATTTTTCCGACATTTTAACAATTAGAACACTAAATTCAGTATTTTTGTATGGAAATGAGTACATTATACCGCAAATACTGTTGAAGGTTCAAATCTCTACTTTCTGTATTAAGGTTAGTAACCTTATCTAAATTAATATTCGCTCTGCAGTTGAAATTTCGTAAAATAGTGTAAAACTTAAATAACAGCTCCTCGTTAAGACCAGTAATCTAAGTACTTACTTTATATTGCTCAAAAGATGTATTACAATCATTTGAGGAACCAGCTGTACACCAATTGTTTTTTAAAGTCAGATTGAATCCACTTTGTGGTTTTGGCTTGGGTATACTGAAATTCCTTAGTCTCTTGCCATTTTTTAAAAGGAAGACCATAAACAATTTTTAAGCAAAATTCCAAGAAACGTAGATAAACCAAACTTAAATTTTTCTGTAATTAGTATAAACTTATTTCTATTTGGTGCATTTCTATAGGTTTATGACAAATCACTGAAGATTTTGTTGGGTACACTTTCGTCAATCATTGTTAACGAAACTGAAAATCGGCACTAAAATCCCTATCATCAATTCGTATGCTAACTTGTTCAGTGCCATTGTTAAATAGATTCTCAAATTTATGAGATTCCCCTCTAACTAAACTTGTACTTTATTTAGCAAATGGAAATTTAAGTGGCCAACTGAAGTGTTGAGGACGAGCAGGAATTTTTTCAATTTATTGTTTTAGCATCTTCTTGTATTAACAATAGAGGAACAAAGGCTATAAAAAAACGCATGCTCAACGCTATTAGTTATTTTTGTGAATGAATGTGTATTCTATGATCAGAACTTCCGTACATGCCCTACTTATATACCAAGGTTAAGTTAACCCAATTAATATTGTGTAACAATTCGATATCTATAACTTCAGAAATATTACTAATAGTCTTCTTTAACCCGTCTTGAACATTTACCTGATTCGTTGTATCAGAACTAGCGAAAATCACAGAAATAAACTGTTTTTGAAGAGCTTTAGTTTATATAAACTTGGAAATATATCGCTATGACCATTATTAACAACTGGCGTTTACAGAATGTACTTTTGTTCTGATAAGTCAAAATCCAAGCAAAAACTAACAGTTTTCAATTTTGATAGTTGTTTTTTTCAACTAATGTTTCAGATTAAGTTAATGAGTTGGATACATCAGCCGCAAAATGCAATTCCTCAGAACTAAACCATTTCACTGAAGTCTCTACGTTTCTTTGTTTTTTCTTAATACTCCTCATTTCTTTCTCTAAACGGCCTTGTAATCGTATATCTACTATAGTACTAGCAAAAGGTTTTAAACTTTTAGGAACTGAAATAGTTAAGTCAAAGAACCACTTTCTCTTTCTAAAAAATACGCCTTCGGCTACAAACATATTTCTCATTTAAATTTCAAGCTGACACATACTAAATGTACAGTAATCACCAATTCTAGTTAGTTGGAGTTTTTAATGCTATATGCATCCATAATAAACCCTTCTACTGTATACATGTTTTCGCTGCTTATAAAATTTTCAAAAAGTTCATAAATATTTGCAAATTTAAATATTATAACCCAAATTTACTATTAACTTCCTAGATCTGAGAAAAAATTGCATATACAGAGTTGACCAAAGGTTGAAATAAGATTCATATTATTATAATCTTTGATTTGCTGGGAAAATCCAAAAATAATTCAACTAGTTTTTTCCATGTCTTTTTATGAAATTTAGAGACATGTACTATTAACCCCCCACACCCTAGGATATAGCAATAATTTTTTTGCCAAATGGCAATATGAGCCTTGCTAGAGCTCGTTTGAAAGCTTGAAAAAAGTTGCATTGAACGGTACTATTGCAGTATTTTGTTCACGGATAATGGAGTAGGAACCAAACTTTTCAATTTTCAATCCAAATATTGTATCAAATAAATACATTATCACAATTAACAGAAAACTCATAAAAGTTAAAAATGTTTAAAGTAACCGCCACTTTATACTTGATGAACCGCAATACGTACATAAAAACTGTCAATTTAGTTTCTGATGGAATACTACGGGATGTTCCTCATTTCAATCTTGATTCAATTTCTAACTTCTTTAGTTATATTGGGTTACTATCGACACACCTTTTCCTTTAGATGTTACTGGAGGGAATAATCCAAAGAAGTTTGACCCGAAGATCGTGCAGGCCATTCGACCGTACCCCTTTGCACAAGCCAACGACTTTCAATGATATCAAAATACCTTCGAACGTTTTCATCGAAATTTGGAGGAACGTCATCATGTTGAAATCACAGTAGTTCATCAGGAACATCTTCGTTCTGCATTACTTGGAGGCAATGTAACTAACGCAGGCAGTATTTGAAATCTTAAAAAAATCAAGATATATTTCAGCGTTAAAGATTGCCCTATAATACGATCATAACAGTAAACATTACAACGATAACTTCTGCGTTTATATTAACCAAGATCTCCCATACTGAAAATTCTGATATAATGGTTTTAATTTAAACGTACAAATTTGGTAATAGCGGATTGGCTAGATGCAAACGTATTTTGTATCGCTCTACTACAATACCTGTATAAAAATAGCTTTCTGTGATTGGTAAACATGGATATGGTTAAATTTAGAAATAAATTTTATAAATTTATAAATTATGTGTTTTTTAATCTCCACTATGAGATTTTTAAAGTTTCAAAGAAATCGGTGCAGTACATTTTGACTTCTAGTGTATGTAAAAGTGTTGCAGTGTTGCGATAGCTTCTTAATCTATTTAAGTATAACGTAAAATTGTCGCTTTAACCTCAAAACTAATAAAATGAAACATTTTAATGTGTTCACCCCTCATATGAAAACATCAAAAAACCCTGGACATCTAACTCTTATTTTAATGTGTAGAATTCAAGTAACCATTTTTATGCCGACTGTAATACGGGATAACAAGATAACCCCTAAAATGGGGTTTCAGGGAATGTTTGACTAAGGTTTCAAAAACATTATATAGCTAGAGTAAAAGTACGTTAGAAAATAGATGTGTTAATTTACACTATTATTTCACGAACTCTAATTTTTGAATTATTTAGCGAAAACCAAAAAACCCGTTTTTTGTGGGTGATTTTCGCTTATTAACCGAACTTCACGTATAGCAGATATAAAAAAGTATGTGTTCCTTATTTTCCCCTAAAGAATCTATATCCAAAATTTTGTCAAAATCGTCGTGCGACATTTCGTAATATTCGCTTGTAAGTGGTATAACTGAAGATGACATTGAAAAAAGGAAAAGAGACAAGTTGTATTTTCTGACGAATCTCAATTTTGTTTATGGGGTCATGATTGTCGCAGAATTATTAGAAAACCCCACCGGGAAAGAAGAAATTTGTAGTTTCCACTTAGGGTACCATGGGAAAGAATACTATCTGCCATGAACGTAGGATCCTTGTAATAGTTATTATGAAGAAACTAAATGCAATTTTTAACTTCAACAATGTATTGCAGCCGGTGTTGATACAATTTTTGCAAAACTGAAAAATTCCGTTTTTCTATAGTGTAATGGTTACCTACTTTGAAATTTATGGACAATGCAAACATTAATATGTACCCATGACGTTGTTGTTCACCGAACTTATTACCAATTGAATACGTGTAAAGTACAGCATAACGGAAGTTCAATGTTTTACAACCACCTTGAGATAGCATAGATATATCGCACAGGCTAGCATTGGTTCGGTCATTGATTTTATATACTCAGATAGGCACTTCATATGGCATAAAAGGAAATGGTATTATAGTTTAAAAGTGTACGCTAGATGTCAGTAACTATCCAAAAGCGCGAAATATCGTATTTTCGATAATCACAGTTGGGTTCACTTTATAGTGCAGGGGTAGTCCAGTATATAGGTAACATAGACAAATGCATACAAAGCTATTTAGAATCGAGCACATTATTTTTATTTATGTATGGAACAAGGTCATCGCGGTACAAGTTTGTTGTTTTAGGATGTTCACTAATAACAGGGATTTTATATGCAAAATCAATGCTAATAAGGATTCATACATAAAGTGTATTTTAAAACACGTGAATCTTTTTAAGAAAACTATTATGCAGTTTAATTATAAAAAATATGTTTCTTACAAAACTGAGTAATGAAATATTAGTATTTAAAAGGAATTAATAATTTTTTATCTTCTTTATCTGCAAGAATTAGCCTAAAATTTGAATGAAAATTACTAGCAACATCTTTAGTAATAAAAATTACAAGTGTAAAGGTAGAAACTCACATTATCTAGCCGTGTCCGGACCGGAAGACGGCATACAGAAAACCATACTGATTTATAAAATTGAAATAAAATATATTATAAACTTCATAAAAATCATTAAAAAAATGATATATGATTTGCTTCGTTTATTTTATATTTTGGCATACAGCCGTGTGATGGTTGTGCTCATGTCCAGGCACGTCCCGGTTATGTATGTTTCTACCTTAATACAGCAATATTACTCTAACAATTACGCTGACAAATTTGCCATCATAACTTCCAAGGTAAAATTACTGTATTATATTGTAACATTTTTAACTTTTTGTGAAACTCGAGATTTAGTTATAAACGGATTTTTCCTTATTTCTCGTATATTCTCATAATAATTCATAATGTTATTAAACATTATACTATAACGTTTTCTCTTTATCTATTGGTAATTTATCGAATTTCGATGTATTAAATTAAATTTTTTAATTTACGCATATAAATTATTGGGTATTTCGTTGTGAAATCCATAAAATTTAGTTATAAATTAAAATAACAAGGTAACATTACAACTGAGTGCCCCATGTGACTAAACCTCCCCCACCATCGCCCGACTTAAATGTCATTGAAAATTTGTTGGTTAAATTGAAACATAGGATTCAAAAACATCATATCCAATAAAGATTGTTTTAAGAAGGCTCTTTTGGAGAAATGGGCAAAATCCTTATCCTAGACTATACCCTTAAATTAGACGAATCAATACCCAAATGATTAAGAGAGGTCCTGAAACAACTACGTAATATTAGAGTTAAACTTTTTAATTTATTTTTGTGTTGTATCATTTAATCTGTGAGCTAAATTTTGAATATCATTTCGATTTTTGTTTACAATATAAGTTTCTTATTAAAATTTCCTTTTACTTTTAGTGTATATGGCTTAATAACATTATAAGTTATTAAAGTGTATCTACTTTTCGTCTCTATGTTTATTAGTTACCTTTTCTTCCCAGTAATGCGTACTTTTTTATAAGCTGCATCATTTAAGCTGTGAGCCACTGTATGCATACAGCGGCATGACTCCATTAAGCTAGCGATACCACTGAAACTCTGGCGTCAAACCAACTACAGCTAGCGCCATTAAAGCCAAAGCTAGCGCTAAAATATTTGTAAAATTACTAACAATAAAGTTGGATCACGCTAAATTAATATATTTTGGACATGGCACCTAATATTGTTGAAACTCTAACACCAAGTTATATTCACCTAGCGCCGCCAATTAAGAACTAGCGCCATTAAATTAAGAGCTAGCGCCTCAACGGTTTTCGAGATATAGCCAAATAAAGAAAAAGAGAAAAAATACGCCATTGTTAAATTTTGCCGAAGTATTTTGCATTCATATGGTTTTGAGCTAGCGCCGTCAAAATAAGAGCTGGTTCCACAATGGTTTCTGAGATAAACTTAATTGAGGAAAAAGTGAAGGAATACTCCATTACTTGAATTTTGAAGAAAAACTGTGAAGTAGTGTATTTGGGCAATGCTACTTCGATAATATTTTGAAACTTTGCGTATTAATATTTCTTGATTGTGCAGAGAATAGCTTTAGCTTCATGAAGTCGTTGAACCAAATATTAGCTGTTTTTGAAATCTGTTCTTGGTGCCAGTTACACCATTTTAGTTTAATTTAGGATATTGAACTTCATTAATCATGAAAAGGTAGCAAA
>JAHWXV010705876.1:0-12394 GCA_024586415.1 Phrixothrix hirtus | reverse complement strand
ACGAAGGTCAGCAAAATTTAAGTGGTAGTTTTGTGATCAAGTCTAGTAGAAGACTAGGATGGGCCGGCCGCTATTCCACAGATTCCGTCTTGGCCTCGCCATTCTCCTGCAGCGTCCACTGCCATGGGGTATAACCCCCATTTAATTAATAGGAAAGGGCTACATGTACCTAGTCCAGTTACGCAATGGATTATTGTAAAGTTTTTAAGGAAAGAAGGAGTGGGACCTTTATAAAGTTTAACTCGTTTGCGAGCATAATTTGAGGATGAAGCTTTCTCCGAAACACACGTGTACGAATGACACTAACGTTTCTCTGGAGGGCGAAAAATAGTGAAAAATCAGAGTCACGTACAGAATCCTCAAACTGCCATCCTAGAAGAAAGCATCCCTGTAGTAAAAGATATCGTGGAGAAAGGTAGGCGTCTCAGTGTTGACTTTCAATTTATGAACAAATCAAAGCTGAGTATCGAAACAAACAAAGGCGTTTTCCAATTGTAGGCGCCATACTCCTTTATGACAATAGAAGACGTCACACGATGCGCATACACCGACTAAATTACACGAAGTTTACTGGGATCAGCTATAACATCTACCATATAGCCCAGATTCGTCGCCGTGTGGCTACCATCTGTTTAAATTGTTGAAGGAAGCTCGATTGGCGAAAGTTAAATAGCGATGAAGAGGTTAACCTTCTATGCGCAATAGGCTAGATACTCAACCTTATAACGACGGAACCAGGAAACTTCTAAGACGGTAGGAAAAATATGTTTCAGCACAAGGAAACTGTACAAAAATAATTAAATTGTTTTTAAATTCTATCGTTTTCAGAGAAATTAAAAAAATATACTCGAAGTTTAAAAGTAGATACTTTATTAACTAACATTAAGACAGTTCATAATTTATTTTCTAAGGAATTTACACCTTCTACATAATCACTAAATTACCTATTGTCCATAATATTAAACACTATGTAATAACTAACGGTCAATTACCATTTTGCAATCCTAGAAGACCTGACCACGTAAATATAAAGTAACTAAAACCGATTTGAATTCATGGCACAGATAGAAGTTTGTAGGGAAGCATCGCCAGATGCGGGATTACCTCTTTATAGGGATTCCAGCAAGAATAGTATTGCTGGAGACCAAGTAGGTATACAGATAACTTAACACGGTAACGATACCAGACCGATACTGACTACCCCACATTCACGATTTTAATTAATATTTCAGAGCTGTACGATATTTTCTAAAATAGATTTAGTTCCTGCCTATAATCAAAAACCAATTGCAGCAATCATGACATCATTTAGCTTACTAGAATCCATTAAAATGGTTTGGCTAACGAAATAGTTGTCAATCATTTCAACAATTCATTAATGAGGTATTATTGGGATTAGATTTCATATTTGTTTATATTGGTGACATATTATTCTCAAGTAAAAACAAATATAAGCATTAGTATCATGTGGGTATAGTTTTTCAACGATTAAGTATACTTGGTTTAAACCTAAAACCTTAAAAATGATTTTTCGATATTAACTCATTAGATTTTCTGAGCAACAATAGTTCTAAGGATGGTATTCTGCTATTTCAACGTAGATTTGTCGCTATAATAGGTTTCCCAGGACCTATAATTGTGAAGCAATTACAACGTTTTGTAGACATGTTAAACTACTGTTATTGTTTCATGCCAAATTAAGCACAAATACTTGTATTAAAATGATTAAAAAAACATAATTTCAATCGGACAAACGGATGTGAGACAGTTTATAATGAAGAAAATTTACCACGGCTACATTATGAATACACTTGATACCAAGTACACGTTACATACCCACCATAGGATTTTTGAATACATTCATAGCTTCAGTTCTAGAACAATACAACGACTAACTAAGAATACTCGAACTCACTGCTTTTTATTTAAAAAACTAAATGATACAGATACAACATATTTAACTTTCGTTCGCAAACTAATAGCAAATTTGTAAAACACGTTCTTTATTTCATAGAAGGAAGAAAACTTACAATTTTTACAGACCACACACCTTAAACCAAGATTCTTTTTACTGAAGCCGACAAAAGGCAAACAAATACAGTGTATCTCACAATTCGTATCTGACATACATCACATAGTCAGAAAATGAAATACAATTGCTGATACATTATCACCCTTGAAGAATTCGAATGTAGAAACCATTAAAAAGACTGATTACATAAATTATACCCTATATTTTAGAACATAAATGAACCGAATGCGTGGGTTACAAAATGTAGTAGAATACAAACTCAACTGCCAAAATAGATTTATAGTAGATAAGAATTCCACTTTCAAATAGTTTCATTTGGAATAAAATTTCTAAAACTCTAGAATTAATAAATCAAGTTTCAGCAAATATCTATTGTATTCTACATCCTGGCACACGAGCCACTAAAGAATTTATGTCGTTAAGCTGATTTGGTCACACATGAATGAAATTATTACAAAATACGAAAAATCGCATTCGTTGTCAAAAAAAACAAAGATATCTAGACATACCCAGTTGAGATTTCTTCAGTTTGATATCCCAGCTCGCCATTTCGAACATATCCATATGGATTTAGTATGGATACCAACATCTAAGGAAGACACCAATGTTTTAGCAATTTTGGAGCATTTTCCTAAATGGGCAGTTATATACCCTTTAAAAATTGTTTTAGCCGAAACAATAGCAAAAACGTTATTCAGAGAATTTGTATCTCCTTTCTTTAAAATAACCACCCACAAAGCTATACCATACGAATATATACTCTTTCCTGAAGTTGTGGGGTTGCTAAGTTTCCGTTTTTTGGGAAGAATGTATTCTTACATTTAAATATATATGTACCTACTATCCGCAAAGTAATGGTATAATCAAACATGCCATAGGCAACTCGAAGCAGCATTTATGCCAAAATAAAGTACAAAAGAAATGGAATGATAAAATTCCCATAGTTTTATACGATTTGCGTACCTCAGTAAAGAAAGATCTTGAATGTTCTGCAGCCGAACTGGTGTATGGTCAACTACTTTGCATTTCGGAAGAATTATTATCGTCCAGTAGAGGAAACGATATAATTGCACAAGAATTTGTAAAAGAAATATCAAAATTTTGCAAACGTTGAAATCAACGCCAAGGACATCAAACCAAAGAACTTTCGAACATAAAGATTTACAGGAGTGCAAATACAATTTCATACCTGTACCAAAGAAACATTCTTGCGTACGACAGCTATATGGAGGGCGGAATATGAAGTAATTGGAATAGACAACAGCATTTCATGTAAACAAAGGTAATCAAAAGATACCAGTTTCAATAGACAGAATCAAACGTGCTTATACGATACAGAAACATGCCCCACAATTAATAAACCAAAACGTACTATTACTTTTATTATTAGTTAACAAATACAAGGAGAGTGGCGTGATAACCTAAATACTGTACTTACTTACCAACAATTATTGTTAGATTATCATATTTATTAAATTATTAAAATTAATGCAAGAAAAGCACGATATCAGTTTTTGATTAAGGTTGTTTCGTATTAATATTGGTTCTAAATGAATGTTTGTAAAAAACTTTTCGGTTATAATTAGGATATATAAGCAGAAAATTCAATATATGCGTCTAATCGTGAAACATACACATCATCCCCAAATGCTGTGCAGTCGCTTTTATTGTCAACTGGCATAGCCGAAGTTTAAACAATCCACCCAGTTAGTGGAAATTAAATAATTTATTTTGCAAGATTTATTGGGGAAAGCATAATTTTGTTAGCGGCAACTTTGTAGACTTGTGGTTGATTTTCGCTTTAAATTAAACAGTCGACTAACTAGTTAAAAGTTGTTTTTATTCCAAATTAATAAGTAATAGAAACCTACAGTTTCTTTTAAATTAAATTACGAGACCTTCCTAACGTAAACAGAACACCGGGTGATTATAAAGTTTAACTGTTAGTTCTTCTCAAATGAATTAACTAATAAGTTTCGGTCAATCTTCAAGGATGGGAAATTTTAAAAATTGATTACTAACAATTCCCGAAGGCCATAGTAAGTAAACTAATATTTTTACAGAATTCTCAATAATTGTAATACCTGTTGTAAATTACGGAACAAACAGCTTTGTACCTTTCTATTTATTTTAGCAATATTTTATCTAATGGTGTAACGGAAATCTTTTATTAGAAAACACATTTTATTTCCCTTAAACCTAGTACCCTCTAGTTGTCACACTTTGGCGAAGTCATAAGGTTAAACAACGAGTACCTAGAACTAGATATTTTTTCAGTGTATGTGCATACACTAAACTCTAGCTGCAAGTTGGCAGAAACGATACTGAAAGTTCTGAATGCAGTATGTAAAAAACCTGAGCACATCTGAAAAGTAAAGAAGAAACTGAGAGCTAGGTGAAACAGACAGTAAAGCGTAATTGAATAGGTTAGCAATTTATCTATAATAACGGTCAGACTAAATATTCTCAATCATAAATAATAATATTAATACTAATAATAATAATAACAAAATAATAGTAATGGCTTTTATTATGGTGGGGGTCAGCCGAGGCTGCTCTTTCACTCAACAATTGCAAAAGATGTAATACAATAAAACAATTAGACAACGAAAAAAATGTTTATGTTGTCAACCACATAAGGTAAGTACCACAAATATAAAATATAAAATCATAAAAATAGGCATTAATTTAAATAACATATCCAACTCTAAGAGGTTCATTTTGAAACAGTTTTGGGGAAGGGATGTATACGCATGCAATTAGATATTTGAAGGAGTGTTATATCTTGAGATTCTTAGTAAAAAATTATGAATTAGGGTACGCCACACAAGTATGTTATTCAAATACTCAAGCACGAAGTGCTTTAATTTTGCATACCAACACAGCGTGCTATAGCTGCCGTTGATTAAACATATTTGATCAGGCATGTTCACGAATTTTACCTGATACATGTTCCCTATTGGTTAGGTTAAAAATAAGTCTTAAGCTTTATGTTATGTTAGTGTCGTCAACGTTCAGGCATGGTCCATATTCAATATCATAATTATTAAATATTGATAACACTAATGTATTGCAAAAGTAATTTTTAAGTTACAGGATAATATATGCCTATTAGAGTATAAAATTTTAAGCGTAAGATAACCCCTTTGGATTAATTTATTCCTATCTGTCTTAAAACGTAATGTTTCAGTCATAGTAACACCTAAATTTTTGATTTCGTTTGAAAAGGCTATACATTTTTCGTATATTTTAAGTAAAGCGATATTTTTGCATGCATTCTATTAAAAGGACTGCAAAATACAATTGGTACCGATTTAGCTGGATTTCACTTTAAATAGTGTTTAGCAGAAATATTGACACATTTAACCAGATCCGTATTTATATCTACTTCAGCTTGCTACATTTATTTACTATGAAGCTGTACATCATTTGCGTATCGTGTGAATAGCAACTTGATAGACTGAACTCTAGAGCACATCTAAATCAGATGTCTATAGTAAATAGAGCATAGGATCCGGTATGGACCACTGGAGTACGCTTGACGTTATTTCGCGTAGCTTAGAAAGATGTTAACAAACACTTTTTGTTTTCTACTATGCAAGTAATAGTCAACAAGATATTGTATAGTGATGTCATTAATACCACAATAAGCCAATTTCACTAAAAGTAGTTCATGATTAATAGTATCAAATGCCTTTCAAAGATCGAATGAGATGAGGATTGTTACAGCACCATGTTTACTCCACTACCCACAATATTTACCAAGGCGGTCGAGGTACTATAACGAGGGCGGAAGCCCATGGCTGATGTAAAGCTAAATCATAACATATTTAAAAGAAACTGAAAATTTGAAAGTTAATCACTCTTTCGACAATTTTCGATAAACCAAGTAGGACACCAACAGGGCATAAATCGAAAAATTCATTGGGATTGTTAATCTTAGGTAGCGGGCAAGTTGCAGCTTAAGTTAAACAAAAATTTACTAAATGCGTAATTTAATCAAAGATATAAAGTAGCAAACAATGCAACATACAAAACAATATGCCATCAACTCCAACAGAAGATAATGTTCAACTTCTAACATTAACCACACGAAACAAAATTACTTTCTTCCGTATATCGCCTTTCTTTATAAAACTGAATAAAGTCAACTCAATTTAAATTGGGAGCCTAAATGGAATTTATTAAATAATTATTAATTAAATTAGAATTATTTAGCTGATCTGGAGGAGCATCAAATTGATTGCGATTGTTGATATTACATTGGAAAAAACGTGAAAAGCTCATCCATAAATTTGTCAAACTAAAAACATGTTCTTCTAGTGCCTTATTAAAGAGATATAGTGGTGTAAATATAGCATGCAGTATCGGAATTTCCATCAAACCCTGAATGACTGATCCTCTGACCGGTTGCTTATCGGTAAAAGAAGGTTTTGATTGTTTAGAATGTTCAGTTGTCAAAAATAGTTTTTGCTAGATGTAGAAAATGTAAAACAGTGGCCGTCTTTATTTCGGTCATAATTTTCTATAGAGGAGTAAACGCATTTCACATGCGAGGACGATGCTTACCTCTACTTCTCCTTGTCTAAAGTATGGAGTACTACTGCATGCGTCTGTTCATTTGTTGTGTGTCACAGATACAATATTAAAATTAATAGTTCATATCCAAAACAAATCAGCTTTAATATGCCAATATTGTAATGTCGTACCGCCCGAGATAAGTATATGCTAATGGCGGCTCTAATGTCATGGAGTGATTTATTCAGTACACATTTTACGAAGTAATTAGTTGACCCAGTGCTGAGTGTGTTGAACTGTAATTATATAAACTGCTATTGTCTAGTTCGCGCTTCCAAATAACTAAGTATTTATTTAAAGTTTAGCAACTTCCGTTGTAAGATTTTCCATATTTTTTATAAATATTAAACTTCTTGATAGAAAATATGCATCTTAAACTTGATTCACAACAATAATTCGTAAATAAATAACAACTATAAAATCATGAAGCTAATAAGCAATGTTAGCACTGTAAGGAAGCGTGCACAAGGACACAAGAAGCATGCAAGGGATAATTCATTTTAAAGTATATATTTCGCAAATACGAGGAGCACCATTTATATTGTAAGCCTAATACTAAAGACACAGTAATTTATCATTAAAAAATGATTTATTGTTTTTCAAAATATTCTCCCTTATGATCTATACACTTTTGCAATCTTTTGAACCAAATGTCAAAACATTTTTACCATTCTGTTTGACACATATCTAAAACATGAGTTTAGTTCACTTTGAAACACCCATATAGTTGAGTTCTGTTTACTTCCCGGATTATAAGCATATATTTATGATTCGTGATCTGCTAAAATATTATATAGCTCTTTTGAAGCACCGCCAGTATATTTCGCAAGCATTTACTTACACCAATCGACACGTGAATCTTTTACAGATGTTTTAATATTATGTGAAATACAACGAGACTAAACCTTTTCATGGCCAAATTTTCATGCAATATTTTATATATGCTGGTTTAACTAATATATATGGTTGACTAAATCTCAAATTATGTTCCACGACGATCTTTTATTATCAGTTTTTGCACAGAATGAACGTTTTCAGGCACAACAACTGATTTTGGACGACCTTCGCCACTTTCGTCAGTGAGCGAATGGTGGCCACGATTAAACTATTTATACCAGCATTTCACAGTGGCAATGAAAGGGGATTCATCGCAAAAAGTGTAAGTAAGTTCATTACTGCACTATTGTCTAGATAATCCATGTCTAAAGTCGGAATAAATCATCGCACGAACATTTTCACGAGTTAAATTCATTTTTACACTGAGGCACAATTTTCATCTCACTATAAACAGAATCAAATGTCAAAATGCTCTGAAAAAGGTTATGTTCAAAAATCTCAAACTTTCCATTACATGGCGTATTAAACACGTAGTGTTGCAAAGACTCACAAAATAAATAGTGCCCCGCGTATGCCTTTTAATTCTATAGAGAAATTACAAATTATTTACAGTATTTTATTCACCCAAATCCTTATTGCCATGTATAGCTAGGACGTACTGTATAATAAATTGACAGAAACGTATTAGGAAGAATCGGTGGAATTCGTTGAAAGTGGTCCTCTTTATAGTTTAATTAATTAGACTGATGGGAAATTACTTTATATATTGCATTCCAATGTAAAAATAAAATATTGTGATAACTATACTATTGTTATGCATTTAAGAAAAATTGATTAAAAGCTTCTAGTTAGTACTGAATCGATAACAAATGCAAACAAACCAGTACTATTTTAATATGGAAATACTCACAAACTGAGGCAACCTCTCTTGAATTAAATTTGTACTAGCTTTATAAACTACAAGATATAAAATTGAAGTCAAATACCAATGTCCTGCTACTTTGCATATCACAGTTTAAACTTTAGAAATTCTAGTAAATAAAGTATATCACATGCCTCGCCAGAGAATCCATCAGCATTTTATTACATTTTAATCATTTGTTAATTCTGCCAAATATAACTCTGCAAATGTGTAGGGCTCTTTTCATATAGTGAAAGTAATAAAATTTCCTTTGTTAATCATAGAGTAATAAACACACCTCTGGCAAATACCACATTACGTAGAGCGATAAATCATAAATGGTATTAGAAAATTATATTTAATATAATTATAAGTAAATAACTATCGTATTTATTAACTTACCAATAACGTATCTAAAATCATTCACACGAAAATGAATATTTGAGGAAGGATATGTGTTAGCACTGTAAAACGTATTAGCGTAGCATAGTTTGAAAATCTAATCAACAATGCTATCGATCTTTAATTAAAGTTTCTACTACAATTTCCTTGTTTTAACATTGTGATTTATGACTGTTTTAGCTGCAGTTACTTCAAAGCAAACAGGGTTTGTTAGCCTATTATTCTTAATTAAATGGCCTTCTTATCATACTTAGTTATAGATTAATTAATCAAATATTTTTATCCTTATATCGTTAATGGCTAATTTAAAGTATTAGTATCCCAACGATATTGAAAAGAATATATGTGTATAATAAAATCATGGACATGGTCGGCCATATGAAGATACATCAATAATTAAGCTTGAGATTCAATGCAAAATTATCAATTCTAGACTTGATGAGTAACTCATACCACATAGGCATGCTTCACCGCTATAAATTTTGTGATCATTTACAAGTAATGGAATTTTGCAAATAATCTTGTAAGTATATATAAAATAGTAAATCAATGAATTATGCAGTGAAAATTACAGCAATTTCAGCAGATACTGTTAACTTAATAAGATCATAAAATAGACAGGCGCATTTTAGTAGTTCTAACTTAAAAAATAGCTGTAAAATCTAAAGAAAAATTATTTAATGGCTAGCGCGGCATCATATATGTGCAATATTTCTATAATTCTATAGTCATTTTTTTCTCAAAATTTAAATACGCAAAAGGTATTAATTAGCTGTTTCTCTATTTCTTATAAACCAAGTAAATATAATAATTTATTACATATTAAATAAGCAGAATTATCAATAAGTCTGTGTGTATTTGGTAAATAATGACGATTTTATATGTGTACAGGTCATTAGATGTTGAAACAAAGTTGGGATGTATTCAGACATCTATCTATAGACAGAAGTTTGTTTTAGAACACGTCTATAATAGGGCGATCTACGTCTGCGTTTGCGATTTTGGAGGCCTAGTGTTCTTCAATGAATTCTTATTCCCAAATATATCGCATATAATGAATTAGGTCAGGTTACTTTCATCTACTGTTAATTATACTATGAGAGAGTTGCTGGACCACCATAATCACATATGGTACTATATTACCACGATGGGAGTTGGTTTTCATAAACAGAGACCAAAATCGCCCTTGAAATATTATGTGTATTTTTTGCAACACCGAGGCACGTGTTCCATAATGAAAATGCGCTTCCAAGCAGACAAAAAGCAATATTCCACTTCCACTTAATATGACTAACTGATTGCTCATCAGAAACCTACCATATGCAGCTGTATCCCCCACAAACGTGATAAGAGGAACAGGGAGTACGAAGCCACTTTCGGCATCTACTGTAACTCTACATTCGCAAATCTCCTATTTCTTATCAGGCGCATCTAGAATTTTTATTAGAGAAGTCCTTTCTCACTCTAAACGCAAGTAGAGTAGCTCTTACCTGTACCGTACGGTAATTCTAAAATATGATAATAAAAATGTTAAGATAAATTCTTAGCTAGCCATAATATAGAATTATAAGTTATATTTAACGTAAAATTATATAGAAAAAACTATTAAAAGACAGTAAATTTATATACCTGCTTCACATAAAATAGTACAGATGGCGTATGTGTTTATTTTAGGAAGTTAATTGAAATAATGTGATGGTAGTTTCCAAAAGTATATAAAAGTCGTAAGCGAATTTTTAAAAATAAGACTGAACTCTTATGACATAATTATCGAGGAGTAAGTTTAAAATAATTGCTATGAACTGTGCTTTGAACAAAATATGGTATAATTTAAAATCCAGCTTTTTATTGAAAAATTGTGGAAAGTAGATCACTTAAATTATTAGTGAGGCTAACTACTTGCCGAAAAGTAACATTGTGGCTCCTCTACCTTTTGCAGGTAATTAATTTACCTAATATTTAAATTTACATATAGGCATAAACATAAATTTTAGTAAAAGTACACCATAAATAACTAAAAACCATAATAATTCTTTTTAAAATAATTATGAAGCATTTGTGGTGTATTAATTTATATTTTGCGTACGTATTTACTGTTTTTACAATTTTGTATTAGAAGGTCTTGGAAAAGCACTATACTTTTAGAAGTTAGATTTACCGTTAAATTGCAATATGTGTACTACAAACATAAAGACTTGCAACACATATAACTTTTAAAAATCTGGTGTGAAACAACACACGACTTTCTCTTACCCACATATGCCACATATACCAATAGTGTCCACAAATTGTTAGATTATTGCCTACGTTTATTTTGGAAACAATAATTGTAACGGTCGCCCATCCAAGTTACTGGACAGGCTAAAGGCTGCTTAAATCCGGAAATCTTCTCTGATACAATGTTTCAACGCATTTTTTCAGAAAAACTGTTAAGTTTACGTAAAGGGGCATTGAATACGTAATAAATAACAGTAGCACGTTTAAAAATAAAAGTTATAGCTATTTTCGAAATAATCGTAAAAAAACTTAAAAATCGCAAGAATAAAATGGCACTTCCGGTGATTCGATTTTAGCAAAATTCTTGACGTCTCATGTGCAAAAGGTAAAACACTTAAATATAGTTTAATTTTTGAGATTTGTTGTTCGCAATTAATACACCAAGTACTTCCGGTTACTCAACTTTAGAAAATTTATTAGAGATACAACTTGATGCATGTAAAACGAAATGAAGTAGCCAAGAAATTTACTAAGTTTTAAAAAAATCGTTTTGGTCAATTTCAAGAAAATCGCGTAAAACAAAAATTCGGAAAATATCTAAAAATGACAGATAGAAAGTGCAACTTCCGATTATTAGATTTTAACCAGAATCTTGATTTGGCATACCAATGTAGGTACGGCCACAAATATAAATTTTCATTCAGCTAGAACGTTTAGTTTCAAAGTTATTTTATTTTAGGTTAACGGTTCAGGTACTTCCGGTTACTCAATTTACGGAAACGTTTCTGAGAAGCGACCTAAATGATATGTAAGATCATTAAATGGGTAAAGAATGAAATATGTTTTGAAAAAATCGTTAGAACTGATTTTGAGCAAATCTCGAAAAACCGAAGATTCGGAAAAATCTAAAAATAACAGAAATAAAGCTGTACTTTCGGTTATTTGATTCTAACAAAATTCTTGATTTAGCATACAAAGGTAGTTAGGGTCTCATATACAAATTTTGATTCATTTACGACCTTCAGTTTCATAGTTACTTTAATCATAGTTAATGGTACAACTACTTCCGGTTACTCGTTTTGCGGACATTTTTTTGAGAAATTGTTTTAATTATATGAAGTTGCATTAAATAACTAAGAAATGCAATAAATCTTAAAAAAATCGTTATAGCCGATTTCGAGAAAATCGCGAAAAACCTAAAATGACAAGAGTGAAGTGGCACTTCCGGTTATTAGATTTTAGCGAAATTGTTGTATTCGCGTGCTGGGATGGATACAAACTCAAATATAAAATTTAGTTTAATTACGACTTTCAGTTTTCGAGATATTTTGTTCACACGCACACACACACACACACACACACACACACACACACACACACACACGCACACGCACACGCACACGCGCAAGCACACGCACACGCACACG
>JAHWXV010705836.1:0-18156 GCA_024586415.1 Phrixothrix hirtus | reverse complement strand
AAGGTTAAAAATTACAAAAGCATACGGGGTACATTCAAAAAGGTTAATAACTATTATTTATCCAAACGTATAATTAATTAATTTTCATCTATTGTATAGGGTGATACAAATTAAGAAGGCGTTTGACACCCAGAGGACTAACACCCGGTCTCCTTCTTGAAATACTACAGGTTTTATCTTGGAATTTCCTTTATCGGCGCTTTACTCTGCTTTAGAGCGCAATCTCTCATATGATAACACCAAAACTGATTTTAGTAGCCTGTTCGAATTGTCAGCCTTCGGAAACGAAATAAGTTTTTCAATAGGGTTGGGGAAAATCCTACCAAATTGTAAGACGCAGCATAGCCTGTACTTTCGTTTGTAATATTATTGAAACGACTTTCGATAAAGCTTATAAAATTATGCCATCTGCAATGTTTTTCAGGGAAATAAGATCGCAGTAACCCCACTACTTCCCTATTATAGCGTTCCGTGATATTCCCCTGCGGAAAATATACTGATGTGTATTTTAATTCGTTCCCTAGCTTTGCAAAGGTAGTCCGCCAATATTTACACGTGAAATAGGTTACATTTTCGCTTAAGACATATCGCGGATTTTGAACTTAGGTTACGTAATCCTTGATGGATTTGTTAACAATACTACGAACTGAGGCACGCCTTAAAGCATGTGACTTCACGTATCTCGAAAACGCGTTAACCAGGACCATTAATTGTATCACCTCGCTTTCGGTAAAGGGCTATTAATTTTAAGAAAACCAATTCTCTTGGTTTTTCTACTAAGATCGGATTAACCAACCTGCTAGCTACTGGACAACACTTTGTCGTTTGACATAAGATACAAGGAAATATAATTTGCCTTATATGGTTTTGATTTCGCGGCCAATAAATTTCTCAGGCACATGCGCATATGTCTTACCTTTCCAGAAATGGCCAATGTCTGTATGTTGAGCTAATGCCAGATCCTTTACTTAATTTCGCGGTACGCAAAGTTTAAAACCCGGCCTCCAATTGTCGCCTCTCTTAAATAATATGCCCTCATGGACCACATACCGTTGCGTTAATGTTAATTCAGCCGGTGTTAATATTCTAACGCAGCTCCTCAATTCCATTAAAGCTCTAGCTTGCTTCTAATCCACTACTCTCCCAACTCATCCTTTCTTAACTACTTAAAATTCCGCACCTCGTGGTGATTATCAGTCACTTTTATCAAGTACAATAGTACCAGGTCAGATTTTTGTATGTGCACGCGTTAGGGAGCTTGCTTCCTAAGAAAACCAGACAACATGTCTACCACAACGTTTTCCTTCGAAAATCAAAGTCTTGGAGAAACATTATCCAGCGTGATAATCGTGCAGTTCTGGTACTCCAGCGTCTTCGAACAGTTTGTTTAAATTTTTTAAAAAGACCATTGGACGTGTTTCTGAATTAGGATAAAAGCTCAAATTATTACCACCGAGTTCCATCCAATTTGTAGTATATAACCTATCTTTGTTATAAAGTGATTGTTGCAGTGGAATGGAACTGTCATTTTTAATATGTTCGCTAATTTGAATTTAATTAACGTTGGTGACTTCATTTGTAACAGTTTACGGCAATACGACCATCCCTGGAGTTTACTGCTGTAAAACATTTTTTAAATTATTCGGGAAACTTCGCCGTTTCCCTCGCTCTTTTCGTTCTTTGGCATTTTCGTTTACCATTATTTGACTAATTTAATATTTGTGCTGTATGCTTATGTCGCCAAATATGTACAAATGTATGTAATTAGAAAATACACAAATGTTTATCAATTTAATATGTAGTTAAACGAATGAGTTCAAAGAACTCCGCACAACCATGTGTTATAAAAATGATTTTAATGTTCGATCTTATCTTGAAGCTGGTTCTTACTTACAAGGCCTTGATACGCCGCTGCCGTGCCGCTTGGAACAAAGTTTGATATTTGGTCCTTCAATATACAGTTAATTTTTATTCGAATCCTAGGTGGATGCTTATTTTCACTGCTTCACTCGGCAACACTTCTCCCTGTATTTTACAGAATAACTGATTTATTGAAATATTTCAATCACAATTTTGTTCACTTTTTGGTGTGTAATTTTAATTTAAACACGATGCCACAAGTTGGGCGCCAAATGAAAGGTTGAGTCTAAGATTCACAGGATATTCGAGTTCTAGTGTAATTTATTTGAAATAATACGACGTACTGAATTAAATCACCTTTTAATTTAATTCACATAAACTGAAAATATAACATTCTCTCAATAACAATAAAAATAATTAGTGCGGGATTTCCAACAACTGTATATGACAATCGCCCAAGGCTAACTGCACTTTTGCGATCTCATTCTCTTCGTCGCGCGCACTCGGTATTTTGATCCACTTCAAACGCAATACGGGTTTTATGGGAAATCTTCAATAGGCGACTTATTTGTCGTTTTGAGGATTTATCTTGGCCTTCAAGATCTCTCTGGAGATATTTGAAGGCCAATGTTTTTGCCAGACGTCCAAGAACAATCGAAGAGCTTAAAATTGGATTCCGGGAACAAAATCAACAAATAAGTCAAGATTTGCTTCGTCTTGTTATAAACCACTTTGTGTCTTGTATTGAGAAATGTATTGAAGTTCAAGAAGGTCATCTAAAAGTTAAGAATAATTTATTCAAATGTTTTTCCATCATATGAAATCCCAAAGAACTAGATGTAATTTGATATAATAAAATGTTTGTCTTGCTAAGTTTGTAACGGAGTGTCTTTAGTATATTCAAACCTGCTTTTGATGTACAAAGCCAGTCAAAGGGTGGATCCGGGTTTGTAGTTTAGGATGTAGGCTTCTTCTGGCTCGTAGTGGCAAGCTATACAGTATTAGTTGCATAATTTCAATGAAAATTTTATTCATCTAAAACTAACTCGATAATTAAGCAAATGGAAATGTGGAAATATTTACAGAAAGGGTTATCGAAAAGGGTTGGTTTGGATTTAGGAGGTTCGTCCACTTTTATCTGTAACCCATTTTACTTGATCGTAAACTGTAGCTAGGTTTTCACTATGAATGCTTTCAAAAATGAATTTTTATTATGATAAATTATTGTTTGCTCTTTAAATACTTATTCTGACCAGAGCATTTTAATTAAACGCCTTATTGTGTAATTTTTACTGTATTTCTATTCTTGTATGCATGTAAATTTAATTATTAACTTGCAAAAATTTTATAGTTAAGTTGTAATAACTAATGCAGATCGGTTTTAAATGTTATTTATTTTCTAAGCAATTGTATTTATATTTTAAGAATCCATGTTATAAATTCTGTACAGATTTTAATTTGAAGACATTTACATTTATTAACATTATAAATAAAGATTCTTTATATAACAAAACTATTTTGTACGTCTATTTTAAAATTAATTTTAGCTCAACTTTCAACATTTACAGAAGCAAATGTGTACTGTAGCCCTCTATTTTAAATCACGACAGAGGTCGTATGAATGCATTTATTTTGAATTGAACAAGAATTGATGGCATCGATGCATTGATTTGTTTAGCAAAAATGGCGGAACCTGCACGTAGTCATACGTTAGCGGTCTTGTTTTACTTTACTGTAGTGTTTAATGGTGTTAGTTATGACAGTGCTAATTACTCAGTGATTATTGTTGTGAGTTTTGTGACTTCGACATCTACGAAAAGATATCGGTAAGGGTACAGAGTGAGAGGGCAACGTAGTTATCCTTCAGTCACAGAGTTTGTTAAGCCTAACATCGATTCCGAGATCGGATGGAATTTAATTGAGGTAAGGATGACGCTAGTAACCAAATTTAAATTTATAGTTAATACTCGAACGCAAACAGTATGTCACAAATACGTGCTGAATCAGCTGTTCAATGAAATATTTAAACTTTGTTAATTACTCGTAACACGTTTCTCAGCTAATGAACTAACTAATTAATTTAATTTGCTCAATGTAATAAATGAATTTTATTAGCTAGGACCCTGGATTTTAATATACGTTCTCCATTATCGCCTTATGGAACAACGAGTACTAAACGGCTTCGGTAATAATTAATTCAATAGATAAATTAAATATTACGTCTCGGACGGAAATTATAACGGGTTTGCTTTAAGAGCAATTCTAAAAAGTTTTATTCTAAACCTTCTTTGCTCGAAGGAGAAGAATAGACTATTCAAAATATAATATAAAACGGATTTTTCGCTAGGAAAGCATTCTCAGTCTTATTCGAAACCTTCTCCTCACGAAGAAGAAGAAGAAACTGTTAAAAATTTGAATTTCTGCCTTGTATTTATATGATTTCTCAAAGCAAGCATAATTCGAATTTATGTACACTTTGCCTCATAATTCGGAAAATAAACATAAAAAGTGCAGTAAACCACTAATTTGCCAAACTAGTCATATAATGGTACGTTAATGATTATTTAGGATATATTTAAACAATTTATTGCCCTACAAAATAATAAAAACTAATTACGCATTTATTTGACAATAAATTATGGATTAAGTTATATGTAATGCTAGCTAGACCGACAGTGGATTCGAAACTGTATTCAAAAATAAGTATTTAATTAACGTTAAGTGCGAAATCGCTAATTATTACTTTGAAATTTCCATTTAGCTAATAACACATGTACGATAAAAGGCGAAAAATATAATCTACTTCCGGCAGATAAACGAAATTATCCAGGCCATGACTTGTTCTTGAACTTAAACGTTTTGTTTACAAATATCAATTACTAGGTTATCAGCTGTCTATTTATCTATAAATGAATAAAAAAATTAACTTTATAGTAATTACAAATAATGACGAAAACTTAATTCAGGGCGTTTTACGTCAGTAACTAACATAATGAAATGAAATATAAATACATACAGGGTGCTATCATGAAAACGTTAAATAAATCCTTAGTAAAACTAAATTACATTAACGTGTAATTTAATTTCAAAGAAACAAAATAAATCTTCAATTGAAGCAAATAAATTATAATTAACACAGTAAAGGTATTTTGTACTTGACTTCAGGTACACGTTACAAGTTATAAAAATGTTATTTTAACAAAATGGATACTATATTATGGGGAACCCTGTATAAATGCATCGGAGACATGCAATCATTCGACTTCTCAAGTAATTTCAAGATAATTATCATATTTGAACTTGGATTTTTGTCAGGTCGAAAAATGTTGTGGAAGGAACTACTATATTTAAGCGTTGAATGCATTCAACTATGCAAACTGCACTTAAATACTTCTATAGGTATATCACTTTACATGGTTTTTGAAGGGTCGTCCCAATTTTTATAGCACTTGTACTTCAGAGGAGCTGTAGACAACGTTTTTGTTCTATTACAAATGGAGCTATATCTATTGAGTATTCTAAAGAATAATAGTATACCGGTTTCATGATCAACAAGGCAAGCCTATAGTAATTACTCTAAGATAGGGTAAGGTTGTCCAAATCGTACCAGTTTTCATATTTCTATCTTTAAATCAAACTCCAGTTAAAATAACCAATTATTTCTTTTCCCTCGAAATCGCCAGGGTCTTATCTAGATCGGGTAAAATATCAAGATGATAGAGCATAATTTTCATAGTTTAAAAGCAATAAATCCCAATTCTACGAATGATACGATTTAGGGAGCGAGTTTCCTTAATCCCATCAATATTTGCATAAGTGCGCAAGGAAAGAGAAAATGGGATTCGGAATACGAAAATCATTATTTGAATAAAAACATGTTAAATCGTTGAAACAAGGATCAAAAATTGCAATGACAAACGTTCGAAATAGTTTCAAAGAACATGGTCTGTAAAAGCTTGTATGGAAAATCTACAATAAAAGGTAAGTGCAAAGTAAGTTATGAACAATAATCACACAGCCATTTCTCGGCAGTGGTCACAAAGTATACAGGCGATTTGTGTGCTCAAGTTCAGCAGACAACGTACTGCACCATGTCTTCTATCAGTGATTCTTCACAAACGAAACAAAGTCAGGCTTCGTCATTTACAGTCACTACAGTTGAAGTCGAGGAAACTTCTAGTGACCCTTCGACTGGTAATTTTAAGATGGAAAAGGAAAGCGTTTTGCTGGCGTTGTCTCGTTCTTTCTTGGCGCTGAAGATTCAACAGAACCAGATTTCTGCTTTCTCCCATTTTTTCTTTCAAGAAGCTCAGATTTTTTCTATTAAGATTTCTCAACCTTGATTTTATAGGGGCTGACTGTAAGTAGTTCTACACGCTAAGAAAGTTTGATGTCTTTAGCAGCCAGTGTATGAGATGTTGGGCTTATATCCTGTAACGTTTTAACAGGTTTTCTTGCAGTCGAAGTAACAAAAAGTGTTATTTGTGCTTCCTATTCTTCTTGCAGCATCATTATTCCTACATCATTACCCCGTACCTCGTGTTCTTTCGCGGCAATTATGACTTCTTCTTCACAATCATTTTCAATGTGGTAGTTGTCAATCCTATAGTTTTCTCATAGAAACCTATCTGCAGGTGCAAAGTCAGCGTCGGCGAGTACATGATGGCTGACTAGTCACATTCCTGTGGATTTAAACCGATTAGCTGCGTTTTTCGTCGTCGCACATTTTTTGTCAGCCCCAGCAAAGGATGCGATTTGATATTTGTCAGCCCTTGCTGCGTTTTGTAAAACTTTAAGTAATAATAATGTATTAATTGCGCATGAGCGTATCCATTACGTATTTAATTAATTTAGTTATAGTAGAATTTATTTAAATTCAGTAAGAAATCATTATCCTCAGAAGTAAATAGTTTAAAATAGGAAATTATTTAGATCCACCTCGTAAAATATGTAAAATTATTCATTTCAAAAATACATAGTAAAAATTCATGATATTAAAAGTATTTAATTGTTTTGTATTACCACAGACGGTGACCTCAGCGCTGACGTTTAATTAAACAGTAAAGTGCCATTAAGACTGGTATCAAGTTGACTTGAATACCACAAATCCGTGTAAAAATCACATAAACAAAGTCTCAAATAAGTAATGTATATGAGAATGTGACAACCTTGTTTAAAAGTTATTTGTGCAGCAAGAAAATTACAAAATGTTCCAAGATATTTGACGGCAATACGAAGGTTGGGAAATATGCAAGTTTAAGATTCTCAGGAGGGAAATAAAAAGTTAGTTAGTTATTAGGCTTTAAGCGATACAGTTCGCGGAGAGAAAAGTTAGCTTGAATAGTGCCCTGCGTTTTAAATTTTTAGATTTTGAAGCTATATTTGTCGCAGTTGGGGTTTCCAGAAATAATTTGGGATTCAAAATTTGGCAAGATTCAGACAAGTACCGTTTCGTATAGTTTTGCCCGAGAAGAGTCTTCATGTAATTAGGACACAAAGGGCGGCTTTTTGTAAGTTTAGCAATGTTAGAAACACCAAAAATAGTAAGTGCCCTTCACGTATTTTTAGCTATACAAAGAAGGGTATTCGTCCCCTTTGCTTTTAAGTACTTTATCAAGGCCATTTTGGTTTGAAAATTTACATAACGTAATAAAAGGGACATTGATGCCTCGACTTAATTTGGGAAGAATTGAAACGAATGCATTATGGCCTATTAGTAATTACTGGTTAAATAAACATGTTTGATTATTAAAAGTTATCCATATACGTGTAAATTATTGCACGCTAATTTTCTGTAAATATAAGCATTGTATTATAGTAATTTAAATTGTTTAACGAAACTTTTGATAGCCTGGTTACCCATTTAAGTATTACCGTTTACTGTGTGTTTCTCCGTATCAGTGTCGCCAATGCAAGCTAGATGAGCCTCTTTAACTTTGACAGAGATTTCGCATATACCTGTAAACGTATTTTGGTTTTCCTTTTAAACACGCTACACGCGAATCCCGCTTTCACGGGCTATTGTGTATATTACTAGTATAATTTTAGTTAACGAATATGCATTTTATCATTTCACTTTAAAAGTTTATTATGACATGTTGTGCCAGTTCTTGTTTTTTTATTGCTGACAACATAAAGTTTACCTGAAGTGATATTTATACAGTGCGCACTAAATAAAGTTAGTATTCATTTCATAACTTGTCAATAAAACTTGCAGAATAATTTAAAATTCAGTTAGCTCGTTTCTTAATGCTATACAGAGTGGTCAATTCTAATATCTGCCTTTATGTAGTTCGCCTTCAGCAAACTGCAACCTAAGTTTACGCAAGACGTTAAATTGAATACAAGACTCGTTTACACGACTAGCATTAATTTTAATATACAGGGCGTACCAAAAGAATCATAGTATTTGCAGACTTTCCTAAATAAAGATAGTTTTGAATTGATATTAGGCATAAATAGGGGACTTATCCCAATTTTATAATTAAGTTAGCACTCCATGGTATACAGTAGCCGTCGTAAATATTGAGCACTTTTAGCATTAGTATATTTTCTTTTTAGTTTTAATCCCATATCTGCAGTACCATTAGAGTGTTGGTCTCCACTCCTAAGGTAGGTTACTAACATTTTGACATACAGGGTGTTCCACGAACATTACCTGGCTGCAGTATCAACTTAAAAACAGTGGCGCCACCTTTTACCGATTTTTTCTCGACTTCACAGTGTATTGATGGACCACGCCTCGCTCCACTGTAGCTTGCCGACCGTGGTTAAACACTCATGATTTTTAATTGCCACATGCGTTGTTGTCAGTTTAGCCTGTGACTTATTGTCGAACAGGAGGAAGATTAGTTCTGTACGATTTTGATACGCCAACGTCATAATATAACCAAATTTAAATTTTACCACATCAAGGAGCTGTAAACAATACGA
This sequence comes from Phrixothrix hirtus, assembly GCA_024586415.1. Classification (NCBI taxonomy): domain Eukaryota; kingdom Metazoa; phylum Arthropoda; class Insecta; order Coleoptera; family Phengodidae; genus Phrixothrix; species Phrixothrix hirtus. The sequence continues at coordinate 9,363 of JAHWXV010705836.1, read as the reverse complement.
TCACGCTATATTCTCATACATTATTAATCATCTGCAGGTTTTTGAAATGAGTGGCGTGTCCATCTAAAAGAAGACAAACTTTGTTACCTTGGAATGTTTAGTAAAGGCATTTAAATGCTTGAACTATTTCAGAAACAATTTGGTATTAATGTAAATAAATAATTTCTAAGTTTATAGAGATAAATAAAGACTTTCAAAACAATTAACTAGTTTCATTAGAGTTTAACAAACATTTCCTATAAGTATTATTTATAGCTTTTAATATTCTTTTATTGGTATTAAAATAATTTCAGAATATTTAAAAGCTTTTAATGTTTTTTCGGTTCGTTATTGTTAAAAACTATAGAGTAACCAAATTTAATGAAAATTGATTATTATTTTACATTAAATTTGTTAGTTGGCGTTTTACCCCAGCTGAAAGAAGGGTATCATAATATAATACACCTATATACTATTTTAAAAAATTAATGGCTTTTTATTAAAAACTCATTAATAGGGTTACTGTGCAGATTTTTGTTTTCGATTTCAGTCGATCCTATTCATCGTAATTGTTTGCTTACTGATATAAATCAAACATCATTTAGCAAACTTTGAATTACGAATTAGCGCGAATTTGAAATATTGTTTCAGTGTACTTTATTTGGGAAACTATAGTTCAATTACGAAGATTAATTATTTACTTTTTTCTAAAACGCTGAAATCGTACATATTTGTAAAAGACTTTATAGTGAGATGTTACAGTACATACGCAGTAATTCGCATGATTAATAGTGGATAGTACAAATCCGTATTTATATTCTCACCTAAGTCGTATATCTAAACATAACTAAATATTGATCCTATCTCTAAGTAAATAGATTTGATAGTATTTATTAGCAGTCTTGGTGAATTAATTAATCCCATTGGGTGCATATTTTATAACAGCTTGGCGTTGCTGTTGTAATATCAAAAATTATAACAAGCGATTTTAGTTAATAGAATTAGTGTATAAACATATTTATATTGATTAATTTTGAGTTATATGAGGCCAAATTATATTTAATTATACATAATATTTTCCAGTATTTTTTACTAACTAATAGCGTTTCTGGCATACCCTATATTTTAAACAAGTTTATAGAAAATTTTAAAGTCAAATGATCCATAGACTAGCAATTTAAAAAAGTCATAAACAGCTGAAACTTAGAAATATTTAAAAGTTTTAAAAATGTGTTGGCTTTGTAAGGGACGTAACGGTAGAGGAAAATAGGTAAGATAACGATATTAAACGCGAAATTAAATTTCGTATCCATGATACACGTGTTCACTAGAAAATGCACATCCATTTGAAATCAAATAATAATTAGAGATTTAAAAAAAAACATTTTCGAAAGAGTGACCTTAACCATCTGAAACGATAAGATGAACATATTGGGGCTAACTATTATAAGAAGTACAGTCATTGTGCAACTAATTCTGGCAACTATTATAACAAATAAAATCTTCCACGGGATGTACCAAGTGGTTCAAATTCGTGGTATTTCAAGGGTTTCTAAGAATCTGTAAGAGTAATAAAAAATCTAATATACGAGTTCAGGGCTAGATTTTCTTAAAAATAACAATGGCGCAAACCGCATCGTTGCATCTCTTTCTATTTTCGAGATACAGGGCGAGCTTCAATTTTCGACCAAAGCGATACGGCTATTGCTCTCAGTTATATTTATAGCTATTAAAAAATGGCGTTAACAGTCGACAGGCACTTTTTTAAGATATAGTTAATGCTGTAAAGAAAATTACATATATTTTTTTTAGTTTCGAGATATGTACCCAAGTTGGGTTTTTTTTTAAATGGAACACCATGCATATTTTGGCTAAATGGAAAGAGCATCCGCAAATCCTTCTATAATTGATATTGAGTTACTTCTTGTCCTTTGTGATTCATCAATTTTTTCAAATATTAAGTGTAGTTCATGTGTAGTAGGCTAGGCAAACAAAAGGTGGTTTGACAATTTAAGACTGTTAACAGTTTCAATTTTAAATAAAAATGCAAGGTTGGATAAAATTTCTATTATCACTTAGGAGTATTAATAATTCTACACGTGAACAGGATTTAACAGAAAAAATAATATATGCTACATTATCATAAATGTTCAAATTGTCTTCCTTCTGCAAGCTTGACATCGCTTTTGGACATTATTAATGGCATTTCGAATCATCACTGGTGTAATTCTTTGAAAGGGCACTCTTGTTCTTTCTCTTAATTCTTCTACATTTTCTGATGTGTCCTGATGTATTATATTTTTCAAGTAGCTCCAAAGCCAAAAATCTAATGGTGTGATGTCGCAAGACCTAGCAGGCCAAAAGATAGGTCCAATTGTACCTAAGGTCAGTATTATACAGCAAATGAAATTACAGAACAAAAAACTTGCCAATCCACTTTTCTGGAAACAATTGCTTCAAGTATCTTCTAATAACTATAGCATTATGTGGGAGCACCGTCTTGCTGGAAATATACCCTTCTATAATTGACTGGGGGAAAGTTATCTAAGTACGGTTCGATATAGGTTTCCAGTATCTGATGATAATTTATTGAGGTAAGAGTTCCATTAAAATAATGGGGACCTATTACGTGGCAATTAATTGTACCAGACACTAAAACCAAGTCTTTGTGTTGTAGCAGTCGCATGTCGATCATTTTGATACCAGTGATGTTTGCTAAAACATTTAGGATACCATCACAACTTATGTAAGATTAATCGATCCATATGACAATCTCTGGAAAATTGGGATTCAGGTAGCGTACATTAATAAACCAGTTGCAAAATTGTAGTTGTCTATTTAAATCTTCTGGATAAAGATTGTGATTGAGTCGTATTGCATAAGGTCGAAGCTTATGTTTTTTAAGAATCCGTAAAACCTTGTTTTTTTGAATATGGGCAGTTTCTTCTACTTGCCTGGATGATGTATTTGGATTTTGAGTAACAAGTTGCAATACAGTATTTTCTTCCTCTTTTCTATTTACTTTATCCTAAGTTTTGCTTCTGGACTTAGTATAAGATCCATAATTTATTAAATTTAATTTTAATTTTTTAATTATGTTGGCGCTCGGTTGGAATTTTTCCGGATATTTTAAATTAAAATCGTTAATTTAAACCAAAAGATCAATAGCTACGTATTACTTAAAAAAATATTATTATTTACAATTGTTAATAGAAATCTTTTGCCAAATTTGCGTTTTCATTTCTTAGAATAAAACATTTTAACAAATTATACTTGTCTTCGTTAGAAAAACGGGCCATTTTGTGTTTTTAAACCAAGAACTAACACATAGAAATAACAGTTTCTCGATGTTAGCAAACAAAATCTGTCAACGGTCTTAAACTGTCAAACCACCTTTTGTTTGTCCAGCCTACCACAAACACCTATTATTTGAAAAAACTGATTAATCGCGAAGGACAAGAAGCAAATAAATATCAATTATAGAAGTATTTGGAGATGCTTTTTCCATTTTAGCCAAAATATGCAGGTTGTTCCATTTAAAATGCTCAATTTTGGTGCATATCTCGAAACTAAAAAAATATATAGAATTTTCTTTACGGTATTAAATATATCTTAAAAAAGTGCCTGCAGACTGTTAACACCGTTTTTTAATAGCTATAAATATAACTGAGAACAACAGCCGTATCGCTTTTCTCGAAAATTGAAGCTCGCCATGTATCTCCAGAATGGAAAGAGATAAAAGGATGCAGTTTGTACCATTGTTATTTTCAAGGAAATCGATCTCTGGACTCGTACATCAGTGTTTTTATTACTTTTACAGATTCTTAGAAACCCTTGAAGTACGAGGAATTTCAACCACCTTGTACTGTGGATAATTAGGTTAATTCTAGCTTTTTAGGGAAGTTCTGTTTTCCCCCCACTACTTATGCATCTGTTAGAAGCTTTGGAATCCTGTATAGAATGACTTTTCTGTTTGCGATTTTGGTACCTTATCGTGAGCTTCCTTTGCCAATATTTATTCTTTAACCTGTGAATTTAGAGGACTAGTTATGATGATGCTCCATGACTTCTTCTTTCTTTTATTACTTTCCAATCTCTTAGCATTAGAGACCCACTTTACAGAGTGAAGTAGAATTTCTCTACCGCATCTCTTTTCTGGCTTATTCCAAGTATTGCTTGTAAGTTTTCACAGCCTTTTAGAATACTTGTTTTGCAATTTTCTCTATCGGTGTTTCTAAGGGCTGATTTTTCATGCTCCTTTGAAGTCATAACATCGGTACTACGATGCATCCCAGAAGCAAATAATGTAAATGATCTCAAAACCAAATATTTTTCCCAAAAATAAATTATATTACTCAAAAGGTTACTATTATTTATAACTATGATGGCTGCGATATTTTTTCATCTTTGTCTTGAAGATGATCATAAGAATTAAATAATCGAAGCTTATATAAGTAACATCTACATCTATTAAACATTTTTTGGGAAAAATATTTAGGACTGTGACCTTATATATTATTTAGTTATAATTTTTCAATCGACTAAATGATCCTAAATATATAACGGCGTACCGTCATCATTCGAAAAAATGTAATGGTTTATTTGTAATTGCAACATGGTCAATTTTTACTGTTTTAGAAACTAAATATCCCCTATCTTCAAAAATATCTGGATGAAGTCACTGATTTCTGCATTTATAGAAGCCATTAATTGCATTATCCATTGCTACACCTTGAAGCCTATTACCACGTTCTTATAACGGGATATTAGTTACGTCAACTAGTTCTGAGGCTCTACAGGAGGTACGTTAGATCTGCACTTAAATAACATGCAACCGTTTATATATTAAGGACGCCAGACGGTGGATTCCGTCAGATAGAAAAGAACTATATAGTGAAAATAGTGACCGTTGGATACTATTTGTTTAGGGAGATAATAAATATGCACATTGGAAAGAAAACAAACAGGTTGTAATCAAAATTTAATTAAAAATAGAATTATATAAAGAAACATAAATTAATAACATTTTATATGAAATGAGATTAAGAATCCAAATAAATACTTAGTCAGAGCTTCGATTATTGATTTCCCTGTAATTTTATAATCTCTCCATTTGGACTTCACGGTGGAATTTGGTACGCACTTGGTTGTTCGAACAACTAAGGGCAGACGCAAACTGCTGTAAAATACACTTAGTAATATGTTATTTTAAAAAATTTAACATTAAGTTTAGTAAAATATACAAGAAACTCTATTATCAATAATGTTCTGACTTATTTTTGAAGTTACAAGTTATTTATACCAATAACAATAAAATAAATGTATCTGATTAAGTTAGTAACAAACAAAGAATGCAACTTAAATTTGGTAATATAAATTACCATTCCTTTTAAAAACAATTGAAATTTACTATTAATATGAATTAATTTAACTTTATTATTTCAAAGAAGAAAGTCGAATGTTCTTCCTTATTTTTGTGGTTACAAATTGAATTAAACTATAACGCCATGCTTAAGAATTAAAATAATTTACCCTTTATAATTATAGGTACTTGACCTTCACAAGATGTAACGAGACAACAGCTGGCTTAAAACTTTTCACCACGTGCTAAAGAACCGACATCGATTTAAAGCTGTACTAATCTTTAAATGCAGATTATAATTGCTTCCTTGAAATAATATAATTCTTCCTTAATGAAAAAAACTAAATGAGCAATAAAAAATTAACTAAGTTATAATTACCAAACAAAAATGGGGGTTTCCAAAACGAGAAATCACACGACCTGGAAGCTTGGATTGCAAAGTCATTGTTTCACGTGTGGTGTGACAGATGGCGCCATCCTATTGAAACCACATCTCATTTAAGTCCATTCCATCTCATTCTTGCCAAAAAAAGTATCCCAACATGGCCACGTAACGATTTCCGTCGACAGTCAATACGGCACCTTCACCGTTTTCAAAAAAGTAGTATCCGATTATCCCTCCTGCCCACATGGTACACCAAACTGTCACTTTTTGAGGATGTAACAGAAGTTCTTGAAAAGCATGTGGATTTTCCTCTCTCCAAATCCGAGTATTCTGGTTGTTAACGAAGCTGTTTAGAAGAAAATGAGCCTCGTCACTAAAGAAGATTTTGTAGTGGAATTCATCGTTAGTTTGCAGTTGTTCCAAGATCCAACTGTCAAAGTTTCTGCGCTGTCGATGATGGTTAGGCTGCAACTATTGAGTCAGTCGGATTTTGTAAGCATGGAAGTGTAAATCTTATCTCAAAATTCGTTCAAAATTGCTGCGATGGGATGAAGGTTTACTTCTTGGCGACGATGTCGGATTGAGATGTTTAGTCGTGCTGCCACACTGTCCTACACAGCTGCGATGTTTTCTGTCGATCTTTTGAGTCGATGACGGGTAAGGTTTCTTTCATCTTTCAGCCGAAACACCGCTCAAATTTTTTGATTAAATTTTCTATAGCAGGCCGCAACGGTTGATTATGCAGGCCTAAACGATCACGTGACTTGCGAATCGTCACAGTTAAAATTTCCCCATTTTTGTAATGGGTTTTAACAATTAATAAGTGTTCTTTCAAGACGTAACGCAGAATTTTCGTAAATGTCAATGTTTTTAATAATACAAATACCAAATAATGCTGACTCAACAATTGACAGTCGAAAATGGCGCGTGATTCGAAATTCTAGTTCTTGCTGAGACACCCTTTATAATACTCGCAAAATATATCAATTCACTACCAGTAATCATTGTGATTTTACTGGTAAATAATCCGTTCTTCCATAAATTAATAAATGGAAATGATATCTATCGGAATAAGGGGATAATAATATTAGGGTTTCCACCCCATACAACGCAATTTATGAGAGGTATGAAGCCTACTTCGGTGAAGAATATGTCAACTATCCTGTTAATCACCGTAGAGAGCCAATTTATTGCAAAAATATTGGACACAGTTTTCAGAAGACATATCAGAAATCGTAACGTTACGTCGTTAAATGTATACTTGTGTATACATTACTAATTTAATTGCTTACAGTTTATTTAATTTAACAATAAAATTTCATCACATATTCATTTATATTTGGTTGTAGTATTTTTTAGAAACTTGGCAACGTTCGTTTTCAATAATAAACAGTGGCAACGTTGTGAATTTACCAATATGTTTAGCTAATACACATGTCAATCTTTGGTAGAGATTTGTGAATGATTTCGAGGTATTTGGCCTTTTTCTGGTCTTTGCAATAACATGTATTACTAGTTTGTTTAAATAATGTCTATTAAATTAAATTTAAAATAAAATATTGTGTTAAAATGAAATTGCTTAGTGTAATATATAATCATTTTCATTAAAATAAAAATAATTATATAGATTAAAAAGATTTTTAAAGATTAATTAATATTACAATGTGATTGAGGACGTTTGAAATTCGGACATTTTTGTTTGGTAATTATAACTTAGTTAATTTTTTATTGTTCATTTAGTTTTTTTCATTCAGGAAGAATTGTCTTATTTCAAGGAAGCAATTATAATCTGCATTTAAAGATTAATACAGCTTTAAATCGATGTCGGTTCTTTAGCACGTGGTGAAAAGTTTTAAGCCAGCTGTTGTCTCGTTACGTCTTGTGAAGGTCAAGTACCTATAATTATAAAGGGTAAATTATTTTAATTCTTAAGCATGGCATTATAGTTTAATTCAATTTGTAACCACAAAAATAAGGAAGAACAGTCGACCTTCTTCTTTGAAATAATAAAGTTAAATTAATTCATATTAATAGTAAATTTCAATTGTTTTTAAAAGGAATGGTAATTTATATTACCAAATTTAAGTTACATTCTTTGTTTGTGAGTAAATTAATCAAATACATTTATTTTATTGTTCTTGGTATAAATAACTTGTAACTTCAAAAATAAGTCAGAACATTATTGATAATAGAGTTCCTTGTATATTTTTGCAATTGTAAGAATTTCAAACATAATGTGATGAAATAAAAACAATATTGTTTTGTAGTCGAAAATGAATTAAACCCCAAAAAGTAAAAATCAATTTTGAAAAATCCTAATTTTGAGTCAAACATACTTTGAGGTTGAAAATGCCCTTTTAACCCCTGTATCTAATGATAATATAATTGCGTGGATGGTAGAACATCAATGCGATCAGATTTAAATTAAGGGCTTACCTGATTGATGGCCGGCTTAATATTAAAATAACTGCCTTTTGAAGCAAGCGGAATTAGTAAGTCATTGCACACAATAAACACTACAATCATCCGGAACTTCTTCTAATTTGTAAGCAGCTAATCATTTAAATTTTGATTAACATTTTACGCCACCCGCCATTGGGATGCTTGACATAGGTCGCAAGCTACATTAAAATAAAAATAACCAAAAAAATAAAAATCAATGGATATGTCGACCTGATGTCGCACATCAAATCATACCAAACTTAACAATTGCAAAATAATCTAATAAATCATAGAACTACACTTTTTATTAATATAGTTAAATAATTATTTTAAACTAACATTTAACAATTATTAAAAATCTAAATATGGTGTTAAATTCTGCTAAAATAAAGAATAACTATTAATTAGTGGAAAAAAAGCCTTTGCAAAAACTAAAAATATAATACATTGACAAAGGCTTTAAATTAACCTATAAATTCAGTAAGAAGTGCTTGTACCAATAAACTCAAACAAACGCAACGTTTCGACTAAAATATTTATTTTTGCCATTAAACGCAATGAAAGTAGTTAAATCAATTGAATTGTCAAATTGATTTAATTACTTTCGTTGTGCTTAATTACAAAAATATATATTTTCTTCGAAACGTTGTGTTTATTTAAGTCTTTTTAGTTAAGGCATTTCTTATACACTCATTGCGTTAATTTAAAGCCTTTGACAACTTTTTAAACCTTTAGTTTCTTGCATAAACATTTTATTTACGAATTAATAATTATTTTAGAAACATATTTAGATCTTTAGTGTCTATTTAATTATTATATTTCTTGTGAATAAAGTTAGCGATGTTATACTGGGTGGTTGAATTTGATACTCGCTGAAATACATATTTTTAATATACAGGGTGCACCAATTTTAGTACCCTTTTCTTTTGATAACAAATAGATATTGAGCTGTGGCATACTACGAAGGGGTTTGTTACAGGATAAATGGGTAATAACACATGTGGAAGAAATCGCAAGTGTTTCACCACGACCGGCAAAGCTTCAGTGAAGCTGCGACGACCTTTCGGTTAATTATTTGCTTTAGATGGATAGCTAAAGCTCTAACCTTTATGACTTAAGGTCGGCGTAAGATAAGTGTACGTTGAACTAATTTATAGTCCAATTGGCCTTCAGCTAGCTCACTTTCAGTCGGAGG
>JAHWXV010705810.1:0-14627 GCA_024586415.1 Phrixothrix hirtus | reverse complement strand
TTAGGATCGGCGTAAGATACAGTTGTATCGAATCAATCTTTAGTTCCATCAGCCTTCGACTAGCTTTATTTTCAGCCGCACGTAGGGGTTTAGGTTTTGCCCGTTTACCTCTTTTATATGTTTACGAAAGTAAAGTCTCGTAGAATTAAACTCATCATTTTGGTGCGTAAGTGTATACGTGGTTCTATATGTATTTTGTACTTATGCCTGTTCAGATAGGCATTTCTTACATCGATCATTTAACATTCATTCCGTCTAAATAATAGAACGTGCATTTCTATATATCTATTAAAACTGATTCTGTTATGTACAAATATTTGCATGCTATATCAGAAATTTAGTGTTTGACGTGCTCATGTAAATTAGTGTGTATATTTATTAGTTTTGTCATGCAATTTTCATTAGAGGGAATTATTAAGAATGTAGTGTCTCTTGCTAGATAATTCTAATTAGTATTTATAGGAGGTAGTTGACTAATATTAATAACTCAGGTTGAAAGAGGTAATGGAAGCATACCCGCATGCCTTTTCGTTGAACTGTCAGGAGTTCGATAATGTATGTCATATAATGAAACCTGTGCTTTTGAAGACGCACAGCGACTTTATCAATTATTCCTGATATAAGGAATGCTTACGAAACATATCCAGGTGACAAGGTGACAAGGGGGGTCAAAGCCTATTGCGGCCCTGAAAGATGTACAGAAGATCACACTAGGACTAAAAGATTTTAATGGAAGTATCCATTCTGAAACGCATTCCAAAGATATAACTTCCAAAAGCTTTCGTAATGAAATTATGATAAAAGGAAGGTAGAAGGATTATCCAGGGAAGATGTAGAGGACTAAGGATGTTCTGAAGTTTTCAACTTATCATTCTCGCATCTATAACATTTTGCTATCTGGTTTCTATGTAAATTTTGTTGATAACTGTAGTCATTTTGATATGAATTATCAACTGTTAATTTAATTTGGATGTAGAAAAGGTAGTATCCTCTGTTGTGCATGATTCTAAATAAGTTAATCATTCCATTTAACAATATAGCGTTCTAATTTACTTACATTTCATCATATTTTACAAGGTGGCTCTATGGACCTCGAACTATGATTTCATTGTTAAATCATCAAAAATATTGGTATTAAATCGTTTTTCGGATTTTATTTTACTATTTAAATTAAAACATTCTTATATTAATTATGCCTTCAACTGTACTGTTAAATTATATTTATATATTTTAAATGACCTTTTGTAGTTCCTTGTCAGAATTTGTGTCTTCGGTTTGAAGGATCCGAGCAGCCAGATCCTTTTTGAAAGAAAAACGTGGCTTTTGTCGTGGAAATGAGAGTTAGGTATTTTCCGGGAATTGAATATTTTTATTAGATTTTGACGGGTTGAATTTTTTGTTTGACTGGTCAATTCTTTCTTGACATTTTTCGTGAGAATGTAATCATATCTGATTTTTATCATCACCAGTATTTTCGTCAATTTTATTATCACAGTGCATTGACGAAACAACTAAGACATTTTTTTAATTTTTTGGGAACGTATGAAGTCAATGCCATATCAGCGTGATATGCGAAATAGGAAGACTTCAGAGGCTTGCCTTTGATATATGTAAGTTCTTGGGGTAGTGCTCTTCGATTGGCTTGTATTGTACCAACAATTGTTAGTCGGCGCTCACGTAACAACTGACTTCAGGCCGTGATACTAATAAACCAGCGATCCACTGTTACATTTCCTCCAGTTCCCTAAATGCTATGCGCCATTCTTTGAATCACAGCTGCGGCAGAATTATCTACGCGATGCGGATCTTTTAGTTACTGTCCTGAATATGTTTCTAAATGGGAAGTGTTGAAAGTTGTTGAATCCGCCAAGGAAAACACCTTTATTCTGCATCGGGCAGGTTTATTAGGAATTTATATCCTGAAGCTACAGCTTCAACGAAGTGCTAGTAGCATTTCATCCATGGTTACGTATTCACTAACACTGTAATGTTTCTTGCACTGTGCCTTGAACCTCTCAAATGCTTCTCTCACAGCAGCCGGCTTATCCAATTTGTTTCGTCCCTCTCTTGTAGCAGTATTATCAAAACGTAAGCACTTCAGTAAAAAAATTAATCTGCGCTGAGATATATTAGATGGATATATTTTGAACCCTAAACCGCCCTGAGACCAAAATTCCGGTAATTTTTTCCATCCACCATGCTGAGAATCAAAGAAATAGAGCAGACCCACAATAGCTTCCATTCTTTATTTGCTAGTAGGCTTGACGTAATATTTTCTCTTGTATTTTTCCGATATTTTCTGTATGTAGATGTTGGTGTTTACCATAACTATGTCCAAAATATCTTCAAAACATAACGTCCAACACTGTAATGGCGTGTGAGCATTTCTTGCACCTCGTAAAACTCCAGGCAGGTGAGTAGTGATATTTTGCTGCCTTGTGCGAATGCGTCTAGGAGGAGCGTATTTCTTCTACTTAATTACATCCTTACCATAAAAATACTGAGATCGAGTACTACTAAAACGACCTTCTTCATCGTCCAAATCGTCTTGCTTAGTATCTGTTTCGTGTTCGCTAATTATATCTTGGGCACCTTCGTCTTCGAAATCAGATTCATCACTAGCATCCGGGATTGGTACATGTCCGTATAATTGTTCTAGTGCATGAAGTTCATGTCCATAATCCCCATTTCGCAACCAATGTAATACACAACGATAGATCAACTTCTAAGACAGTCTTAGATGAAACTAAACCTACAATTCTCTTTTCAACGTTTATATCGCAATAGAAAGTTACAGGAAGAGCTGGGATTCCCGCCAGGGTACCTATGAACTTTGAGTCCTGCCGGGGGAACTATAATCGAGTATCCCACTTATATTCGAGGTAAGATATTGATACTTTGCGTCAAAATTCGAAAAAAAATTAAGGATTGTCCCTAATAGCATCTTACACGATCGCTCAAATGTCAGGAAAAGTTCCTAAGAAAGCTTTAGTAAGAATAGTAACAAAGAAGCAGCCATTTCATCAAATCCAAAAATTGCAGGTTCGTCTAAAATAGTTATACAAACCGATAGGTTGGGTCTAACATACCAAACGCCCTAGCTGTACACAAACAGTAGGGGTTGGAGTTGAAGTAGATATATAATAACCAGTACTTACTAAATATAGGAAGGTACACAGTGGCTAATGAATTCAAAGAAATAATTTTAATAGTACAGGCGAAAGACGATCTTTCAGGGCCTCACAGACCCAACCCGTTAGTTGGAGGGTTAAAAAGTTGTCAAAATATAGATTTATGGATTTAATTGAACAAGAAATGGTAAATTTAATCCTAAGTGTATTTAGTTAAGTGTTCAAAAAGTTAGCATTAACACTAGAATTCCAGAGCAATACCTTCCAACTAGAATGATTGCAGGGTCATTTTGGCTCTTTCGTAATATTTTTTGATATGGAATTGAGACATTGTAAGTATAAAAAATAAGAAGTAAACACACTAATATCTTTACTTTAGCATTCATAAACCTAACGCAGACAATCAGAGTACCAAACATTCCGTCTCTTTTCACACTTACCGCACACACACTTCATGCATCTAACTCATTAAACAGGTGTGTGATTGATTTCCTTTAGAAATGCAAGGGTTCTACATTTCTGCCTTGTTTGGCTTTAGTTTTGTGGTACAGTGACGTTTGGTTCCACACTAGTTTGTGTTTGATTTCCACGTCTAGGGGAAGTTCGTAGTTCTTCGCATAGTTAAAGTATACCTTCCCTTCTACATATTTTACTTCCTTATAAATTATCAACGCACTTATTGCAGTTAAATCTAAAACATTATAGAAAGCGTGCACGGGCCACCCTGTAGATGCAGATGTTGTAGGATAAGTACGTGCCATCTGATCTACTATATCAAATCCATTTTTAGTTTTGTTATAGAATACAACCGCTTCTGGCTTTTTGTTTTCATTATCGGCGATAGTTACCGTTGCATGAAGTGTACATAGGAATAAAACATTCTTATTAATTTTACTCTGATAACGTCTAACAATTTAAATTCTAATTTTGATATTAATTCGGGAATTCTATTTTTCATATTTCGTTTTGATTTGTTTGGGAACCGCTGACTGTATTTTTCTACCTTTGTCGCGGCACTCTTGAATGTTGAGGTGCGTGCATCGCTGATAGACAGCATGTCGCTGCACTTATTGGAATTCATTAAACGTATGTATAAGGTTGTCGTGTTAGTGAAATTTGGACAACTGTGTTGCTCACGGGGTAAGTTACAGAGGGATATCTTACAGATTGTATGATAAATTGGTGTTTCTTTCTTTTCTTTATATAGTGTTTTGGGATCGAGACATGTCTTGTCTCGTACATTGTTTAATTTATCAAATGATGGCGAAAACGATGGCTCCTGTGATGCAGGACATCGTTTATTAGAATTCCGTAGCCTTTTGTTAATACTTGGAGAAATGGGTTTATTATATAATTAATTCGAAGATTTGGATTTATAGTAATTAGTTTAGAGATTAGGATTTATATATTGTTTTGGATGATTGCTTATGGTTCATCTGTAAAAAAGGATGGGGAGACAGTAGCGGCCATAGTTAGCCTCCAGCTTGCTTCCGAATTCCCTGGCGAATTTATTCACCTAAGAACAACTTAAAAATTGTCATTGCGTTTGCTAAGGGTTCCGACCCCAGCCTTACCCAATCATACTACTGCCTGTCGGGGATGGTTAGTGACGTACTACTTATTATATTTTCATTAGTACCATAAACATTTCATATATCTTGTATAAATATATCTTTTGGGTGAATTTATTTAATTCCGTATGTTGTCATATATTTTAAAGGTTTATTTGATTTAGTAATACATACGATTAGTTTTCAGTAATGTAAGGTTGATTTTATCAATGTATAATATATTTGGTGGTTGAGATAAAAGAGAATTGTATGTAAACAATAGGTTTAAGTTTATTTTATCAATTTGGTCTGTTATATAAGAACTAAATTATCCAGTTTGCAGTTTAGATTGTCTTTAACGCATAAAATACTTTTGCCTGTTCTATTACTTGGGGGGGTTGCATAATTCGATTTGTTGCCCACAAATTTAAATTAGGTAACTTTATTTTGCCCAAGATTAATTATCACTACGATTTCCTGTGAAAAGAAATGCTTGTTTATTTGAGTTGAAGTATTTTCGAAAACTTTGGCCTTGTGTAAAGAAGTATCCCAAGCGTTTGTAAGGTATATTATCGCGCTTCACAGCTGCCGATAAGGGAACACTTGTGTTCTTATACGCTTTACACTCATTTTAGAAGACATTTTTACAAACTCGTCGGACATTCCTTTTAGTATTATTTAGATAATTCATTACTGAGACCAATTAAATTTTTATGCAATTACGCACCGAAACTTACTGTATGATTTACCATCGGCAATTTTATTTGTTATTTATCAACTGGGCATTTTGTGTCATACAATTAATTACAATAAAACCATTTATCCAGTAATTAAGTTTTCTTCCTTCGCCCTCGTATAAATGACGATTTAGGTATTAGATTATTTGAAAAGCACAATATTTTCGCTGTTTGAATTGTTGCTTTCTTTCGGGTCCTTTTTGGCGGTTAAATAAATTGTTTTAATCGTAGTAATAATTAGTAATACTCTTTATTAATTAATTAAAACAGCGTGGTGTATTATTTTTTTTGGATCTTGTTAGTAGTTTGTGAGACGGATAGGCTACGATCTAGTCCTAACATTGTTGTATAAATTTTATTATTTAGGATAGTTTGACTCGAAAAGTAAATTTAGTATTCTCTACGTGAGCTTGACCAAATTCCTGAAGCCGTTTAAGTTGTCGACATCTCTTCAGAGCAGAGGCGTACCTAGGATCATACTTATTGTGGTCTCGCCCATCTCTGCCGTTAGGAAAGCTGTCGAAGCCGGACAACCCTTATCTCTCTTACGTCACTTTGATAAGTGTTACATGCACCTGTTTTGAGGTGCGATCCTCAGTAGCTCATGTTCCATCTATCAATGTGGCAAACTGTTAGCGTTACATCATCGCCATCTCTTTGAAATAGTAATGCTGAATACAAAGCTTGCTTTCAAACTTTTTCCGTAAATGGTACTTCCCTTCTATAACCATTTAGTGTACCAACAAGACTTGTTGAATATTTCTTCAAAGATTTAGCAAGTTTTAGGGACGTAAAATAGTTATCTATTGTAATATTTCGCCCTGTACCTGGGCGATGTTCCATCTGTCTAAGAACAACATGCTCTCCTATACGAGAACCTTTTTTTCTTTGTACATCCACTCTAGTATATGGGAAATCATTTACTATATATTTAAAATTACCACACACCCAGAGCCAAAACCTTATTCCAAATTTATCAGGTTTGTTGGCTATATATTGGGTGAATGGATAATGAGCTTTTGATGGTAATAATTGCTCACTAGAGGCAGGTTAGCACCAGGACTCTAATATGCTAAGCTGTTTTCGATAAATCGATTCCATACAGATGATGCTAAAGCAAATTTATTAGTTTTCACACATTCGGACCCAGTTGACTTCAAGTCAAAACCTAAAAATCGCATGACTTTCTTTATTCTATCGCATCCAATTACGTATCTAAAGAATTCAAGACCACATACAGTTAACCACAATTGATTAGTAGACAAACGTTTTGCACCATATATTCCTTTGGCACATAAAACTGCAACTGTGGCGTCCAGTTCTTCCAGACTCCAACACCATTCATTATATAGAAAACATAGACGCGCTTCAGTCTCACTACACAATTTTATATGACGCATCATACTGCCACTAAACATTAGACGCCATGCACTAAGAACGCTATCTTCTTTTACCTTCCTTTTGGCATATATTGTAAGATCTCGTGTTTCTCGAAGAATATTGTGTTTAGCTTGGTGTCCTAGAAATAATTTGTAATTATAAATATTTTCATAATAAAAAAGTATTTAACTCACCTACTAGTAATCCAGGACTAATTAATTTCCATAAAGTGCTATCTTTAAATATTTTATATAGCCTATTATGACTGCATTTCGCCGGAGTACGAGATGACGGATTCTAGGTTTCATTCCCCCAGCCACATTTTTTCAGGGAAAAGCCCATGACGTCACATATATACAGAATTATTCAAACAATATACAGAGCGTTTCAAAATAACCATACAGGGTACGTCAAAATAAATATACAGGGTATGTCAAAATAAATGTATATTAAAGTGGTAGATTGAATCGAAACGGCGGAATTTAGTCTACCATCTTGGAATTCTAGGGCACATCTGTGGACTTTTGGTGGAAAATCCAGTTACTTTTGTCTGCCATCTTGAATTTATCGGTGGCCAACTTTGATTTTGGTGGTCATATTGGATTTTAGCGGTCACCATCTTTGATTTATGGCGGAAATATTTGAATTTGGGGAAATCTAGGTATTTTTGTTAGCCGTCTTTGATTTCTAGGGATTTCTGTAATAGCTGGGGATGGTTTATAATTATGCAAACGAAACGTTGCGCATATTGGTGCTAATTCATGATCACTTCGTATATTGGTTTTTAGATGGGATCAGACCGTATATTATGGAACTCATGGCCTGTAGCAAATACCGATCTTGTCCATTACGGAGAATTTGAAGGTCCTGACGTGTTTAGTCGAATTATTGCAAATTCCCGTGGCCTCGAAGTACTAGGTCAAAATTATAACCAGTTTTGGTAATGACTTTGACATCTCATTTTTAATATGCGATACATGGAGATCACACGTATATAGTGTACTCTTACTTCTAATACTTTATTGTAAACTATGACTTGTATTAAAATTCGACTTTATAGGGTGACGCCTATTCAGGTAATGAACTTGAGTATCTAGACCGCCTGGCTGGGTTCAAATTAGCCTGCTACGATCAATACCCTGTTATTCAAATTAAATTCTATAGGAAATACCTACACTGACAAAAATCCATTTAATTATCATCTAAAATCAATTAATTCTGTGAGATCATTGTAGAATAAGTTCATATACGATTACAATGTTTAAAATTATACCAAAAGGAGCGTCTAGAAAATGCATTTTATTATTATACATTCTATCGCATAGACAATGTAAAAGTTGACATGTTTGTCAATGTTGTGCCTAATTGCCCAAGGCGGAACTATAAAATGGTATAAAATCGGTTTTGAATGTTTTAAATCCTTACACATCAATTACTATTTTCATGGTTCCGGAGGAGCTAACACTGCATCTGACGTGAAATGATTTCGAGATGGGTACTTATTAGATTGAATTCATATTGAAAAATAATTAAAACATTTTAATAACGTTCCTTATTTTACAAGTTAATATGTGCTTAAATAGTAGTTGTACCTATGTAAATATCCATCATTATCCAACGCACTATAAATTTCATAAATAATAAAGGTTTTGAATATTTATACTAGTTCCATCAGCATCACATCTTGCGAAAACTCTTCACGTAACATTCTCGAAATAATACCAATCACATTTCCAGGATAATCACATCAACGACCCTATTTCTAAATTTTTTGAAATTGCACTTATAGTTTTCCATCGTGCCCAACTTAGCCAGTAACAAATCGCCCATTTTTAATAAATCCTCTAGAATATGGAAACTCATTCATAATTATAAATTACCTTGCTCAATGCCGTCAATTTGATACATGCAAATATAATATTCCGCTGTCTCGAATCTATCTTCGACTTGTTGCGTAAGCAACATGTATATCTCGTGGGTGATGAACGTTTTAAGGGTATCTGCTGAAAACTGAAAGCCTTTGCAGAACGTACTGTTTTAAAATCCGTATACTCGGTCTTAAGTTTGGAAATGGATTAATTCACATGTACAGATATTTGGACCCACAACGGTTTAACGGCAACTTCGTTTCCTGAAGCAAATAACCTTTTGCACGTACCATATTACGCCCTATCTGATGAGCATCACCTTTTCATTCTGGAGGGCTGATGCGTCTGTATTTGCTGACGTCATGCAGATCTTCAACTATATTAAGTGGATAGTCCCAGGTATCATCATATGAGGGTACAATATTATGTTCAAAGATCCGCAAGTCTTTATCATTGATTATGCAGTACGGTGAAGGGGATAGCTTAAGGTCGCAACAATTTCAGCAAGTTTAGAATAAATTATTAGCTTTGGCAAATTTAGTTACTATTAATCTTATATTTAGAACAATGATAGTTAACTCACCTGATCTGTGTTTGAATCATTTTCTCCTCCTGAGATGGAAGTCGTCATCTTCAAATTATATTCCTATAAATAAAAGTATTTTTAATTACACTTCTAAAGTATATTAATATGTAAATTAGAGTACTAAATTATTTAAATATCTAAATTTTAGTAATGAATAAGCACTTAATTAAAATATAATACCTAAAAATAGTTATTTTCAAAAAATATTCCGAGTACACTGTATACGTGCGATCTCTTGAATCCCAGACTAAAAGTGAGAAGTTAAATTCATTTTCACACCCGGTTAAAATTTTGGCCTAGTATTTCGAGGCCATAGGAATTTCCATTAATTCGAGTAAACACGTGTGGACCTTCAAATTTCCATTAATTGATAAAAGCGGTATTTGCTGCAGGCCATCTGTTGTATAATATACGGGGTTATCCCATATAAGAACCAATATACGGAGTAATCACAAATTAGTACCTATAAACACGACGTTTCGCTTGCATAATTATAAATCACAATCAGGTATTACAGAAATTCCTAGAAATCAAAGACGGTCGACAAAAATAGCTAGATTTTCACTAAATTCAAATGTTCCCGTCTTAAAATCAAAGATAGCGACCGCTAAAATCCATTATGCCGTCAAAATCAAAGATGGCCGCCAATATGGCGAACAAAGGTAACGAGATTTCCCACCAAAAGTCCCCAGATTTTTCTTAGAATTCCAAGATGGCCGGCAAAATTCCCCCCAGTTTGATTCAATCCGACATTCTAATATACATACATGTATTTTGACTAGCCTGTATATTTATTTTCAATCGCCCTGTATATATTTTTTGAATCACACTATATATATATATATATATATATGTGACGACATGGGTTTTCCCCAGAAAAAGGTGGTGGGGTCATGTACTAGAACCCGTCATCTCCTTCTACTCACCGGACTTCTGGAATACGAATCTTTCTATTACAGACTCGTTCTCTTACATTTCTAATAACGTTAAACTGCTGAGAAAAAGAAGGAATTTCGCCAGCAACATTGGATTTGTTGATATCGGTTTCTTCAATATCTGAGGAATAGCTTACAGTAGACTCCTCATTACTGTAGTTTTGCGGTGATTAAAAATTGGGATCGCCATTATTCAATCCACTGTCACAGTTTTAAGATGATTAACCTTTTTCTGACCCATTTTTGCCTATTTTCCTAATTTCTAACAAAACCGGGGCTTCTGTCAATGCACTTCGAGGCCTCTTAACATTAGCAACCGCTTTCAGCACAAATGGCAATCGAAACTCAAATAATACGTACGTTTATATTATCATTTTTGTAATAATATAAACGTAAATACCATTCAAGCCAACTACATAAGCAGCTCAGCAGATATAAACGTCTAGGCACGCAATTCCTGGTATCGTTTTTTAGAGAATCATAAATGCAAGCAAGAAATTTTGTAAACAGTAAATTTATTGAAATACGAGCATTTATAATTAATTATTGTGATGCGAAATTTTCTTGCACTGTGATATTATTTAGAACGATATCTATAATAACAGGCTATTGATCATAGCGGGCCAATTTGGACCCAGTCAAGCGGTCTATATATTCAAGTTAATTACCTGAATAAGCGTTGCAGTATAAGGTCAAATTTTAATATAAGTCATAGTTCGCAATAAAGTATTAAAAGTAATAAAATCTTAATTACCACATTGTAAAGATTTAAAAACTGTTTGAATGCAAATGTAGGAAATCGAGTCATATACCCCTTCGGCTTTCTAGTAACGGATAATTTGTTTTAGATATACTTAATACTTGTATAATAAGAATAAAAATATTCCTACTTAGCGTAATAGATTATAGCTTACTTCCTATTTTAAATTTAGGAATTCATAGCTTGCGCTTTGTTCATATTTGTTTTCATCGATCATATACACTATACGAGTATATCCATAATCAACCAATTTATTATGTCATTGACATTTATCAATTTCTTCACCACTACCTTAAAGTATTCCTGTATCTTGCTAAACGAACTTTTCCTCAGTTTATTCCCTGGAGAGCAAGCAAAAAGGAACCAAAAGGGGCGCAATTTGCCATTTCCCTCTAGTATAAGCAATTTGGGACGTATCGAGTTTATATGTTTTATAACATATTTATAAGTGAATCATTAAATACAGATAAAGTTACCGAACTCTTTCAATAATAATTTATTTAATTGGTAAATTTTACTTTTTCACTTAAATTTATAGTTTTGTAAAGTAGATATGCACCGTTCTTCAAAATCATCGTGTAGTATAATATTTAAACAATCATATATTGCATTAGTATGGAATTTGGAACTCATATTAAGGTGGCTAAAATCTATAATTAATAGCATTTCCAATTTAAGGCAAGTGTACGGGCGTGGTGCATATTAGCTACATTCTATTTATGCAAACAAGTATGAAAACTAGGAAAACTGCAAAATATTATATTTTTTTGGTAAAAAGAGAACGGCTGATGTGCATTACACTGGTATGATGCAGCAAATCGTAAATGGTATAAGTTTTTCGACAATACATCGTAACGCTTTTTTGATATACAGCGCCAAACCAATTACTTTTATATGACGTCCGTCGTAGACGTTATAAATACTGAAAGTCTTATACTTTCCAAGTACATTTATATCGATTTACTTCTACCGCTTTTATTAAAAATATGAAAATGAAATAAGAAGCAGCAGAACACTAAATGTCGCTCTCCTTTCGAAGCCATAAGCCCGAATTCTGATTTACATTAGTCGTAAGGAGTTATAAAGTCGCAATCGGCAAAGGAGAGCTCTACGTCATAGTTATGCTTCATATGAATTGAGATTTTATTTACTAGTCAAATTAGTGTCAATTTCATTTTTAATTTTTGCCGGTTTATATTACTGTGACAACATTGTCAATTACTATGAACTTAACTTAATCTCTACATATTCCAAATATGCGTTTATCGAACGTATTTTTTATTATTTTTTTTAAATAAATATACACTTGTATGATAAGTATTTTCAATAGCATAATACAATAATTTCAGAAATGGTAAGTCAAATATAACATTTACCATAATATAACAGCAGATTTTGTTTTTAGGGTAATATTTTTTACTACAACCCAAATTTTTGCAAGATTTTAGGAATGGAATCTTGGTGACTGTATGTAATATTTGTAAAGTTTTAGAAAGCATCGGTGTTGGTGTGTTGATTATATTGGAAAAACACTTTAAAGGAAAACAACTAAATAACTTAGCTATTTATTAAGTTGAGTGGTGTTTACTAACAACGTAATGCTAAAAACTAAACTTTCATCTACAAATTAGTATTGAAATAATGTTAACCTATGTACTTGTAACAGTGTTTGAAATGAGTCCTATACCTATTGCAAGTAAATGACTTTCTTCGCTTGAAGTTTATATAATTATTTTTACACCTTAGAACATAAGCTTGTATTGAAATATTGTATCCAAGCGGAGGCTTATTTATAAAACAATGAAATAAATTTACACCACAAAGTTGTTTATTTGTAATGGGTATTTACAGAGTAAGTTTTACAAATTTTGTACAGAATATTTTGTAATTTATTTAATACCAAACTGGTTTATTTAATTTTGTTATGATAAAAGCAACAAAACGCAGCACATTTTTATACAAATTTAAAATAACAGGTATCTACGGCTGTATTCAGTTAACAAACAATCAGTATCTGATGACAGTATTCTTAACACGTCCAATGCCACACTGAAGTCACTAATTATAACCCTCATGCCAAAGTTAACTCACTAAAACTGTTTCTGCTCTAATATATAATATCTGATAATAAGGTTAGTTAAAAATAAATATCATATTTAATTATTTAGCTCTTGTACAGATGATATTAGGCAACTACAGTATGCTTTCTTACGTTCAAAATAATTCAATAAATTTAATACCGGTTGTTGGAACTGGCTTCAAGTGTTTACTATGTAGAAAGGTTATGATTATTTCTAAAAAATAACTATTTTCAAACTTATAAATTGACCGTAGAAAGCAAATTAATTTACATATTTAACGAAAGGTTATATTTGTGAATTTTCTAAAATGCTAGTCAATCGACAGTTATAACGTGCAAATTAATCAATTTTGAATATTTTCGCTCTTTTTGCACCATGTGTGTCTCATAAACGTATCCATATTAAGAATCATCTTCAAAGCGCATGCAGTATTATTCTTTGTCTGGTCAACTGATATGGTGTTCATAGTTATTGTTCGATTGTCTGCTAAATTCAGTTACCTATGACATGGAGCTCTTATTTCCTGTCTTCATCAGTACCTCTACAAACAAAGGCAAAATCATATATCACATTATTATGATAGTTGGTGTATATAACAGTATCCCTACATCTTTTGCATATCTTAGGTTTGGTTGTTTTCATGTGAAAATAAATGTGGCATATTTTAATTCCGCAAGTACAAGTTAATAGTTGACAGTTTTTTAGATCTATCTAATGTAATAGAAGAAATAACTTAATGAATTGTAGAAAATTGAAATTTACTGTTACGTATAATGTTACATAGAAGAGAAAAGGCTATCATTCCTTTTTTGTTAAACTTATTTATTAGATACGAAAATTGATTTATTTAGTATGAAATAAATAGTTTTCTGAATATGTCTTAGATTTAATGTTTCCATATATTTCCGTGTGATGCATTTCAAATAAATTCTTCTATATGGTTCCTTGCAGATTTTAAAGTTCTAGAATTATTAAAATTGAATGTACAGCTTATTTTCAAATATGCTTACATATGGTGCTAGCTGGGTTTCGCATCATTATGACGTTTAATGCTTGCATCCCTTTATGTGCAGGTATTTAATTTTTTGGGTATTGCCTTATTCGCTCTATGTATTTGCCAATACCGCAAAATTAGTGTAACCAAAAGTTTAGTCGAAAGCGCAATTACCCTACACGATAAATATTCTCACAAGATGAACATTTTAACAAATAAAAATAATGATATCAAAATAATTAAGCACGAGATTCTGTAAATAGGTCTGTAACCGCAGGACTCCCTTACATTCGCAAAAATAACAATAATTCAAAAAACAAAAATAGAAATAGTACTACTACTTCAACTAGATATGCATCAACACATTTCATAGAAAATGTAACTAATAGCTAGGGGGCGGAATATATGCAAAGTGCATATATATGCATTTTTTGCATATGTTGTAAATTTTATAATGAAATGCTTATTGTTCACAAATTATTATTTTATGAGCATATTTTTATGCTTTCGCCGTTAATATGCAGTCCGAGACTGGTTTCAGGGATTTCCAATCTGAAGTTATTGTAGAGTAGGTATTAAGTAAACATATTTAAAGCTTGTCTCAA
>JAHWXV010705785.1:0-15987 GCA_024586415.1 Phrixothrix hirtus | reverse complement strand
TATATATATATATATATATATATATATATATATATATATAGGGTGTTCCCAAATTAAAGGTAGATGCTGTAGGAATTTTAAACACGCTTACAAGATGATCAGGCAGGTTCCTAGACAAGCTAACAAAAACTAGTTTTCGTGGAGCTGATATTAGGATAGATTTAAAATTGAAGAGTAATTTAAAGAGGGGGGGTCGTGAATTTGGAGATGAAGACGAGATCTTTAAGCCTGAATATAAACGGGGTCTTCCAGCGATAATGTACTAATGCAGCTGCTATACTTAATGCTTGGCATGCTGTAAAAGTAAGCTTAGTGTATCCTAAATTTTTGGTCTCAACTTAAATTGAGATTTCTTACTTCAACAAATGAAATAATGCACACATTCATATCGATTACTCTTTAGTTACGAAAGCGGAAAGATGAAAACGATTGCTACTTCTTAATTACTTGACGGACTCAGAGGAACTGGACAAAGAATGGACGCGTCCATGTCCAAACGGAGGATTTGTGTTGTAAAAAGATCACTCCTTAACGCGAAACTGAACTTACGATAAGGATCAATTTTACAGCGACGGCGATTTCATATTCAGTGCGCCGGAAAAGCTTTTGGGGCCGCTGGCTCAGCATGTACCGGTGAAATTAGAAGAATTTAAACCATTTAAGAGAACTTAAAAAGAGCTGACGAGGAATTGAAACGAAATTAGCGACCATAATCAACAATAAGTCATCATTTAATTACATGATTAGTTTTTGCATTGCATGGTACAACGTAATGACACATGCGTCAGTTATCATCTGTGAAATTTTGATTCTGCTGTTTACATACCGAAAATAAATGAGAGGTATGACTAATATGTTCCATACCTAATCATTTTCGGTGTGTATTCAGTAGTCTCTAAATTATACGGGCTGATGTAGGTCACAGTACGTTAGGTCGCGATTGTATCTTAGTATGCATTGCTACTTAATAAGCCTTGCAACGGCGTATAATATCGGTTTTATCTTTTTGCCAACGAACTCGACCAACCTCACCGAATTCCTAAACGTCACCTTGTTTCGATCTGTAAAAATTTTGTAGCGACAATTTTTGACGCAGCAGAAGAAAACCTGAGTCGACCTAAGGCAAAGATTTAAAAGGAGACATTTCTGAGCCTCCTTAAGAAATTGTGCAGCAATTTTAAACGCGAAAACGTCATAGCAAGTTTCAGAAAATGCGAAATCGTACTCCTTTGTCGTAATTATATTTTATCAAGTATTCAACCAAGAGGTAATCGATTACAATTTTAAAGACTTCCTTCATCGCTTGAGAAATGGCAATTGTTTCAAATCTCGAATAAATAAAACCAAAATTGACATCATAATGTAAAATTGTAAATGTATGCAGCAGATAGTCAACCAAATGCTTCCACGAACCAGGAAAATTTAGGGCCTAAAAGTTCTACTTTGTGAACATTAGTAGAAGATGTTGGCTTCAGTAATAGCTTAATTCAGCGTAAGTTGTCCCTGCTTTGCAATCTGAAGATCTTGCCATAATAAAACCAGATCCTTGCCTGAATTGCGTGATTTAAATGTCAATATAAGTCGATGCTGGACACTTAAGGGTATCCTACAAATGCCTTCCGAAAGTTTTCAAGATCTCCGAGGCATAATTTCGCATCAATGATACTGTTTCCAAACTTTCCTCTTATATATCAATAGCTCTTCCATTCATATCAAAGACATGATTATATTTAAATCTGACTTGACTAACTTGACTATTTACTCATTATCATGCATGATATGAATGCCTAACTGAATTCAGTTTTTCAATGCTTCATTTTTTTGAACGCTTTAGTCAATAATTTTCTTGTTCTTTACAGTTATGCAGGTTTCTATCCATTACATGCTTCTATGGAAAAATATCTTATATGTATATTAAATAGTTTACGATGGAAGTAACAAAACAACCAAGTACCCTTCTTAGATGTTTTAATAAAAACAGAAATGATGGAACATACTCAGTTGTAAAAACAGTAATCACAAGATCATAAACTCTAACGGATTCAGAACCCATATAAAATGAAATCAGAATACTAGTGAAAGTACTCTCAAAAAGGGGGATAACAAATTGCGAAATCCAAAAGACAGTAAAAAAGAAAAATCGAACAGATGAAATGAAGAAGTGGAATCAACATCAAAAGCTACAACACCATATATCAAAGGTAGTACGGAAAAAATCGTTAGAATCATGGCCAAACACAACATTCAAACGGCTTTAAAAGCTACGAACAAAATAACAAAAATCGTATCTAAAATTCCCTGTGCTAACTATGAAAATTCCTACATTGGCCAAAAAATAAAAGGATAAATGTCAGAAGGGATTAACACATCAATTCAGTACAAAAAATGAAGCTACTTTATCCTTAGCCCAATACAAACAAAACACAGGACATAAAATCCAGCATATATATATATATATATATACCGGGTGTTTCCAAATAAATGCTAAATGTTGCAAGAATTTCAGATGCGCTTACAACCGGCCAAATATTCAACTTTTAAGGAACTTGTGTGTGTTTTCTTATACCTGCATGGATTTTGATCGCTGCTATTTGTTTACACTTCTATTGAGAAAAATTATTTTCAACGTGTACGCTTGAAATTTATTTGTTTTTTAAAGGACCCTTTGAACAGGCTGTGGGCATACATCGTGTAATAAAGCAACCGGGGATGTGTGTTGTATAGGATTCATCACTATTTTAGCTAAAATATCAAAATATTTATTCTCGGGAAATGATAGTCCGCTCGTTATTTTTTCATTATGAACAGAATCAGTGCTTAAGAATTTTGAAATCCACTCTCTCAAAAATTTCCTGAAGATTAGAAGTTCAGGATGCCTCTCGTTAGGTTCATTCTGCCCGATGGAAAGAATACCAAAGTATACAAAAACAAAATTGAAACTGCTTAAATTTTATCCCCTTTATGCAAAACGGTCGTATGGACCGTTATGTAAGCGACGAACTAGTAACAACAAAAACCGCAAATTAAATTGATAACACTGGTAACAATCTAGCAACAATCTACTGCAAATTAGACAATTGACTATTAAAATGATGTTTGACACTGACAAAAACCTAAAATAACTTGTTTTTGAGAATCCAAACCAATGGTGATGTACCACCCGCGAAAGGAATCTGATTTGATATTTAGGCTTTTAATTTTTTAGAAAAAATGTGTCAGGTATTAAGATACTTTTCAAATGTTGTAATTTAAAAAAAAGAGCTGATAGTGCCTGTGGCGCCATCTTTGAATCTCCAAAAACACATTTATTTTTAAAAAATAGTTCATGTGGTAAAATTTAACCTGGATGTTGTCCGGACTCTCAAACTGAATGCGTTCAAAAGCTAAGGAGAAGAATGGAGACTTTGGACGCGCACTGTATAAATAACTCATGGATTTTTATTTTACCGCTTCATCTTTCTAATTGTTCACTGGTGTACAAGTAAGCCTATTCCATTATTAAGTACTTTTTTCTAAAATGTCTTAGAAATAAAAGAAGTGACTTTCAAATGGTTTCTTAGATTGCATCAGAATATACCAAGTGATTCAGAAAGGTTGCAGACAGTTTGAATAGCACGCTTTAGTATTTTGGTAACTTTTAAAACTCAAAAACAATTTTTTAAATTATTTTTATTTACTACTTTTCCCACAAGATATGCCACCGTGGAAATTTATCACATCATTGTCTTCTTACTTACAACTTGTTTATTTAATTTATCACATAGATCAAAGCTGAAAGCATTTAGCGATTCAAGAATAAAATAGGACCAAGTGGGTTGAAACAATCAAGGTAGTTAAGTCGCTATCGAATATACACCACCATGCTCGTGCCTATAAATCCTTTACTTTCTAATTTATGTACAGGTACAAATACAAATGTATTCCTGTCGTATGTGTTCATTTATTTTAAGTTTGCAGTACATCAAGGGTGATACTGCGTAACATTGATATTCCTCGGGGCAATTGAGATAAAACTGTAAATCGTTACTTCCATGAACTTCGATGAGGGACGTGGGGATATTACGAACGAGCACACTGTGAAATCTCAAGCCTAAAATGCTCGACATCAATGTCTGCGTTTATTTCATAGGCAAATTAAAGAGTCGCATTTTCCCGTCAACCTATGCGAGATTAACGGGTTAACCTTTTAGAGATCTCCAGATAAACTCAAATCAAACCTTTTACGTTGGCAAATCTCAATATTATGTCATTCACGAGAACGTCATGACGTGGGGATTAAGTTCGTTCAGTGTACCGTCCATTTTCTTTGGGAGGAGACAAAATCTTATTATCTCTATTTAGCGTAAATCACAACAAGGACGCGAT
The DNA here is from genome assembly GCA_024586415.1 of Phrixothrix hirtus. NCBI lineage: Eukaryota > Metazoa > Arthropoda > Insecta > Coleoptera > Phengodidae > Phrixothrix > Phrixothrix hirtus. The sequence goes on along the minus strand of JAHWXV010705785.1, from coordinate 11,622 downwards.
AGATTCGCATTTCATTTTTTAATCAGGTTATCATAAGGTAACTTTCTGTTGTAGTCCCGAAGGTCTTATTAAATCTAGACAACAATCGACTTTTAACTGCATACAAATAAATTATTAAGTTTGGCGGAAAACTTCATCTAAAGTGTAAAAGTTGACGAGCGGAAATTTTTCTAGCCAGAGATAGGGCAACAGATGCGAGAAAAATGTACTCGATGGTAAATATTATAGAAAAGTGGCTTATATTTTATATCATTGATAAGTTCAGCGTTATGGTTTACTGTACCAAATTTTGGGAGTAGTTGATATACGGTTATGTGGGATAAGTGAAAACGCTTTACCTGACATTGATAAAATACCTATTAAAGTCCAAACTCTGACTTTTTGGGACATGCGTAGGTGTTGGTAAACACTGATGAATTTGCAACAATCCCATATTGAACTACCGAGCGAAAAAATAAATATTTATCTTTAACAATGGGAGAAGTACATAAAACTTATCATTTACATATTTAAGTGGTTGTTGTACTGCAACAAAGCTTACAAGGATATTGCGCAGAATATGAACGGAACTTATGAAACATTAATACCAGAGAACTGAATTTAGAATGAGAAATAATAATCTTAACGATCTGTCGTTGCTAAGAGCATTAATAATATAACTATACCTTCGGCAAGTTTATCGGCATCTTCAACAGAGGATCAGCAAGTTTATCCACATCTATGTTATAACAGATTTGTTTTAACTAACCTAAAACAGCATGGGAGACCTTCTCATAAATCTTCCATTCCTCGGCTAGAGACTTGATGTTCAATTGTGGGTACGTTACAGATTACGTTTAAAAGACACAATGCAAATCCTCAAATCTTATTATGGGCGCCAGAATTTGTAGCAATTATAAATTCGAGACACTTATTTTAGGAAAGAAGCCGATAATAAACAGATAACATATTTAATTATTTTTCTTTTACAAGCAATTGAAATACGATACGACAAGATTGATATACTGTATTCTTTGATTATAAATAATAAAATAAAATGTTCTTACTACAGATCCTTTGTCTTACATCAATCTTAATTATAATTTCTGGAAATGTCGCAACCTTTCTGAAAATTCATGAATTCGTAGGCGTGATATCTATCTGTACCGTAAGAATATGAAAGTATCAGTTCAAACTAGGATTGTTACTTTTAAAGAAATAGGACAAACTTATGTACCTTACCAAATAATGATTACAATGAAAGGGTCTTCAAACAGTTTCTTCTTGACAACAATTCAAACGCTTATATAATGTAAAATTCTTTATACCACCATACGAAGATTAAATACTGTAAGATAATGTAAATATAATTATAATTACGTAGTTTTGATCTTTCATTAAATTGTTAAATATAATTTGTTATTAAGCGATAATAAAACATCAATTTTCAGGAGCGCTTTTTACTGAAACAAAATAACGTACATTACGCCAACGGCGTGGCCAAAGGACCTTGAAACATTTTCAAATTTTTTAGAGGCGCATCAAAATTTAGGCGTAGAATTAATTTACAATAAATAAATAAATGTACAATATACTTTCACATAACTGGAGCAGCGAACCATATAATCTAGAATTAAAACTCCGTTCACGATATTCATCATTCCCATACTCTATGATAAAAGATCCAATGGACCTCCGCTGACCTTAATGAGCGTTAAGCCAGTAATTCTAAATAATTAAGTTATTTATATTTTATGAAATTTTGAAATTAATAAAAACGAAAGTTTGGTATTATGGGAACAGTTGTGTCCCAACTAATAAATTAAATATATTAATAGTGTAAATCCAGCAATCATAGCCACACAAAAACGGAACGTTACAATGTTGTCTTAGAAGCTCCACTGTACAGCCGTTTTCTTCATCTTTTTCTTCCATGTTGTCTATAAAATGCTTTATGGTTCTTTACCAAAATTAATTGGCGGCATCTAAATATCGGTTTTTAAGCTGAACGCCTTCATCAGGCATAAACTTCACAGCTTCATCAGAAGAATCTGAATTGGACAGGAGTGCTCGTCAATGCTTACAGCGCCACTGTTGTAAGTTTGTTGAAATTTCATAGATAGGTGACGTTTAATAATTTTGGAAGTAAATTAGTGTTCTTGAGCATCTGTAAGTCTTGAAATGACAACCTCCGCATCTTCAAAAGATTTCCTTCGGTTTTCAGATTTCATGGATGCAGATTATTTTATTTTTTCCATAATGAAGCATTATAATGTAAAAATAGAGCTCTCCTTGTACTGTTTTCCACATTATTGATGATTTTCCGAATAGCTTCATCTTCATTGTTTGTAGCCCTGAAAAAATTCACTTCTCACTCATTTCTCCAATAAGTTTTGCATTTTGTACTACTTTTTGAACGTCCTCACCTAACCTCGATCTTTTCTGGAAGATTCGCAATCATCTCCGTTATGCTTAGAAGTATTGTTCAGATTTAGATTGTACCAGAGATCCAGGATACTGTTCTTTAGGGATAACCTAACAGTTAAACGAATATATTCCTATTCTTCTGACACCTAATATAATAAGTTCTGGCTTTCCTTTTTCAATCACTGGCAAACAGGATTTTTCAAAATAATCGTAAGCTATGGGATTTCCATCCAACCCTTTTTGATTATATCGTATATACTGACTTCAACAATATCAGATGATAGTAGTTTAGCCAACCAAATGTACAAATCGGTGATATTAAAAATAAAAATCCAATAGTACTAGAGTTACCAACTAATGACTTTATCATAGGCGTATATAACTGGCAATTAAAATCTATTAATATTTTTTGAGTTTAAATTAAACTGATCTATTACAATTTAAATATATTTATTGTTAAAAATGAATTATAAAATATCTCATATGATTTAAATTATAGTACAACCTTTTTAAATTAAAACTGCCCATGGTTTACATCCGGTTCTTCTGCCTAGGAACAAACCTATCAGCAATACATACATTTCCAAGATCCTTTAAATTTTTTACCTTCAGTCTTCTTTTTCAATGGTATTATACTAACTTGCTTTTAGATATATAATCACTTTCAATAGCCACTCATTCACTCCAAAAAAATTTGTTCTTAAAAATTATTCGTGGCGATGCTTTATTTCTTACGGCGTTAATAATTGAAATTGTGGCTACGTTTTCCTTGCCTAAACCCTAATGTTTTTTTCGCACATAGGTCATTCATTCTCCAAAATCTTCTTTTGGTCGAATTCACTAACAAACCCATTTCATCCATGTTCCAAATAGCATTCCATTTGTTTTAAGTATTTTTACGAGCGGGTCATTTTATTTCTAACAAATTCTTTAAAATAAATAATGACATTCCTTAAGTTAATAACCCAATCTTTTACGGAAATATTATTTTCGGTTACATCTGAGTTAAGATGTAAAGTTTAACTACAGGAAAACCTGAAAATCCATGTATCAATTATGTTTAGCCTTTCTCCCAATTTTATTGCCACTTTATTGGAAGGAACAGAAGCTATTCTTAACCATAAGCATTTTTGGCCATGGTTCCCTAACAATGATTATGAAATGTTTTTCATGCTATTTTGATGTTAGATGCAATATAATTGATCTGTGTTTAAATTCACTTAAATATGCTGTAAATGCGCCGTGTGTATCCTTTTGCATACTGACTCCTCGTATCGTACATGCGAATCATTTTCAGTCCTGTAAATAGGTAAATATTCTAAAATTGGAAATGTTTTAAGGGAATATGTGAAATTTTAATATAAAGCTTATTTTAGGCAATGATATGAGCATAATCAACATAAGAATTATACCTTGAAGCCTGTGTTGTTCGATAATAATTAACGTACATAACTTCATTTGTTGCGCCATCATGGGTTGTGAAATTTGAGTGACCATTGCACATTGTTACTCAAGTGCTTCACGTCATTATAGGTGCGCTCCTGCTTGTCCTGGATTTCTACTTACCCCACATAACTGTATTTTAAAATTAACGGAGACAAGAAATTTCGATGAAAGAACGTAAAAGACCAATATGGATAAAGAAGAGCATATCTTCCAGTAAAACACGCAAGTTTTGGGGTCTAAACTCAAATCTTAAAACTCTGTTGATGATTTTAATCTTATAAAAAGTGTTTTTATAGGATAAACTAAAAACTGTATACATTTTAATTTAACCGTTTCTTCTTTTTCACAGCAATCAACTAATAGCCTTTGAAAAATATCGAATATTCCTACACCATTTTTCGACTTATGAAAGTATATGTAGTTAGCACAAATAGAATATTTATGCAGAAAAGTGGAAAGGGCCAATTTGGTTTTTCTAAGTGCGACAGTCACAAATTCAAAGGTTTTTGCAAAAACTTCTTCGGCGTTTGCACAATTTTTACATTCTTGTAGATTTAAATGTTATTCACTTATAGTAATTTACGCGTTATTATTTGTCATTGATTTTACTTTCCAAATTACATATTTATCTACAGTTCACATCTTAGTCGTTATCGTTCGCGTGTCCAAACTACATACGGAATTATCAAAACTAAACAGAGTAATGATTGTTTGACCAAGTTGAAAGCAATCTGCACATAAATTTATCAAATTTAGATGAACGCAGAGTCCAAGGGCTTCACTTTACAGTTCAAGGTTGATTTACTTTGATTATTTTACAGCACTCGTGATATAAGAACGACATAGAAATCAAATCGTAAAAATTTGTTCGATGCACTAAACTTTTTTATTCCAGACCCGTCTTTATCATTGAGATTTTTTCCGCGGTCCCAGGTATTAAATATAAAATAAAGATACAAAATAGATATTTTCCCATAAATAATTTATTTCTTTGGTAAATAATATACATATGACAAGAAGTAGCTTTAGCATTTGGTTCAAGTATCCAAAAATTAATTAAATAAAATCACGTCTTACAATGGGGGATTACATACAGTACTCTGCGAGAGTAAACATCGGTTGCAATCCCAATGTTTAATTAAATTACAAAAGAAATCAAATCATCCAACACCAAAATACATTAAATGCGTAATGTAAAAATTGAAGTTCAGTTTCGTCTAACTTTTTAAATAATTCTCTAAGCTATTTCACTAGGCTATAAAATACAAGGTAGAGGGAAATTCATTTCATAATCTCTCCTTAAGCGTAATAGTCTTCCTCCTAAATACACATAATCAATACTAGTCGTTAAACGTAAAAAATATATAATTAACGAAGTAAAGACAATAACAAAGATTAAACTTCATCGATTTCCATTAGTGCCGAGCGGCTGTTATACTTAACTCACATCTTCATCGAGTTAAAGGTGCTTGAGTAACAAAGCCCATACAAGCGCTCGATAACAACGGAAGCTGATCAGAGTAACGGTCGGTAGGGACACGCATAGCACGTCCGATGATTAAGAAAGTCAGAACGAACGGGAAAATTGTTTTTACAGAAAAAGGCGATAATTAACTAAAACCTAGTCTAACATCATCCAACGGGTTTAAATACCAAATAAACTCAAGCTTGAGAGCGAATGAATTAAAAAAAGTACAAAATTTTTGAAGCCGATGTGTTCCTCTGCATGAAAATACATCGACTGTTCCAATTGTAATGTCGTAAAACTCGCATGCTACGTGTAAAATGTGTCCAAGGTAACGCAACCGTTTTCTTCTCCTATATTTTACTTCTCGGGATCGTCTTGAATACAACTAATAAATACTAAGTAGAAGAAGATGGTGGGTTCTGCAACATCCCCCACCACTTTCCCCAATTCCTATCGTCACATCAACTTCATGTCCCCCACCCCGCATCTTATCACCAATTTTATTCCCCACCACGACTTTGCCCCGCCCATTTTTATCTATTCCCTCATCCTCATCACTTTTTTAGTACATAACAAATTAAATCTTAGTGCAATATTTGATACTTAAATCATCCTAAACATTTTCAGGGTTGAAGGATATTTGAATTAATAACCGTTAAAGCTGTAAAAGTCGTTTCACATAAGCATGTGGAGCATTTATTACCATTTCAGAAATTGTAGGAAATTCAGTCAAGGATTTTTGTGGAAACTCGTTTTAAATTTGATTCACTCGATGCTTAGCAGATCCCTCTTGCAAAGCTGTGTTTCTAAGGATTTTAAGGGACCTATCATAATTTTTGCAATAAAAGTTTTACAATTACTTTTTTTAATTATAAAATTATCGATAGTCAAAAGCATTCCGAATGGATCATTTTTCATTCTATTCTTCCAAATGTTGATCTTTTTAATAAAGCATTAAATTTTGTCTTTCCACGTAAATGTATCGCTATGTTTTCCTTGAAGGGACAGGTTGAGATCGTTTAGTTTTTCAAAAATATCCGATAATTACCATAGCTTTGATTGCCATAAGCCGTTTTGAAAAAGAGCGGCAAGATTGAATTTTTTTGGTTAAAGATATAATAATTTCGTATCTAATTACAAAAATCTTCATAAACTTCACCCTCTTAACATCGATCTTAGGTACTTTTACGTGTAATAATAAACCTTTGTATTTACAGATGTTTCAAAATAAATGTCTGTTAAGGGTACGGCTTTTGATAAAGTTTATAATTTAACAATATCGTGAAGTAAATCGTTTAACTCGGTTGCTGATTTTTTTGTTGCAAGAGCTTGCCGATGGATCAATCAGATCTAACAAACGATTTAAAAGCGATATTTTCGCTCGTTACGGCCTTTGCACTATCTATGCCTGCTGCAAAGCAATTTTTCCATTCTAAATCTTCAATTTAAAAAGCTTTGTCAACTTTACTGTAGGTATATGTCTTTCCCTCTTGTATGTTCTTCCTAAGCAAGACAAATTAACAATTCCCATTTTTTCCCGTTTTCTCAATGGGATTTGAGTACCGGGATGAATTTATTCCTTACCTCTGACGGATTGTTAACTTGATAAGTGTATTACGATTGCTGCGGATTCAGCGCCCTGTTTGGAGGGCATGGAGTGCATGGCTCCGCCTCAAACACCGCAAAGATGTCCGTGAGACGGATGCCCTCGCCAAAGGTGGAGGCGTCTTTTGCTGCTTCTAGTATTTTGGCAGCAGCCTTCGTGATTTTTGCCATGTCGAGGGTGTGATACATGGTGCTATTAAGTTCTTGTTGTGTGGGTGTGACTGGACTTTTCACTGCATCCGCGTATGAAAAGCTGCCGCAGATTATGGTATTTGCATCTGATGGTCTGGCTGCAGGAGTGGTGTTGGTTTGCACTCTGTGAGCTAGATTCATGGGCACCCCCGGTAATTTGCGTTATGGTCGCCGCCACAGTTCACGCACTTTGCTGGCACTTCGCGCACTTTTGCGCACTTGACACAGTTTAGGCCGGTTTTGCAGCATCTTTGAGAGTGCCCAAATTACTGGCATCGGTACCGTTGTATGATGTCTCTTTTTCCCTTTCTAGGTGCTTCTATCCTTATCGACAGGTGCATTATCTCCCTCGGGTTAAAGATTTCTTTCCTTGAGGGAGATTTCGTAAGTTCTATCAAATTTAGTGGAATGGGCGTCTTTGTTCTTCCATTCCGCATTTTCTTCACCAACAGGGCTGGCAAACCCTTGTTTACCAGCTCGTCCATGCTTTGGTCGGTGATTGATGCAGGCAGCTCCCCAATTACTACCCTGAGCAGTTTTTCCTGGGGTAGTAAGCACGTATGATAGGTGAGCTTCCTATCATCGAAGATTTTCACTATTTGCCAGAAATTTTCTGGAGTTTCCGGCTGGATGCAGATTGTCATGGCAATGTTGACTGCTGCGTTGGGTTCTATTCTTTTTTCCTTGAGCACCTTGAGGATGCTCACCCATTCATCCTTCTCTCTTAGCACTATTGGTGGGACGCGATTTGCCTTCCTATTAGTGATCGTGTTGCTCGTGGCTGGTTTTTCTTTTATTGGTTCCTGTTCGGTATCCGATAGGCCTCCGAATCGATTGCTTATGGCAACTTTAGTGGAAGATCCGGCTTCTTTTCTTCCCATGGTGGATTTTCGCTTCCTAGACTTCACTTTTTGGAAGCTGTTGTCTTCTTTGTCGTGTCGAATGAATAATACATTTCGTCGCTGAGCAGTTTAATGGCTGCTTGTGCCGCCGCGCTGCTTCTTGCATATTCTGTTAGCAGCCTTTCAGCTTCATTGTCGGCTGCTTCAGAATAATTTTGGGCCAGTTTGATTATATGGTCTGTCAGCTTTCGCAGAACTTCATTTGAAGGTCGGATTGGTTTGTTTGGGCTGATGTTGTCAATCCATTCCAGGTAACCGACAAGAACGTCGCGCGTATGTCGTCAATCATGGCAGTAGGTGTGGATATTTCGAAGTAATGTTCTGCTATTCGCACTACTAGTTGATTAGATACTGCAACTGACCCATCGCAGCAAGCTGAAGATGCCTAAGTTACAGTATCTAAGAATATACAAGAGCTGCCGACAAACACGTGTGTACTCGCCGGTAGCTCGATTCACACTCCCTAATCTTGCAAACTCTTTAAAATAACAATTCGTCATCGATGTTTTCTTTATAAATATATCTGATATATACCAACAAATGGGTTTTATGTAATATTAGTCGTTTCGCGCAACTAAATTGTATATTTTGGGCTTTCTTTAAGTGAAGTAATTTATTAGTTGCTTGAATTGGTTGTTACTAAATTCAGACATTCTATTAGCGACAGTGTCGTTTGGGAAAGGGATTTCCTGAATTTCATCGCTATATTTGCAGTATTTCTGCCATTTTAATAGCTGCAGGTAATACAAGATCTTCTCCAATGGTGAATGGATCTTTATTAGCAATCAGATATGAAACTTGAATGATGCGAGTAAATATATTTCTACTCCTACTATATATATTAGTATTATTTTTATTCAGTTTTCATATACAGAAGCGTACTATTCCAAAATACCGTGCGGGAATATTCTTGTTCGAGATACGGTATAAAAACAAGTGATGGAAGTAATGGGAGTTTTAGCTACTACAAAATATTTAATAAAATAGCATTGTGTTTACAAATGATTGACAATTCTAATAAACAGCGGAACTTATTGTTTTATTAAAAGAATGATTTACATCAAGAAATTTGGGATGATATTAATATTTGTATTGCGTATACGTCATGCTACTTAATACAAAGTTATCTTTGGAAATTGCTTGTCGTGATTGTTTGATTATTGTTATTAAAGTTTTGACAGGTTGTTGAAAACTATACAGTTTCAAATATATTGTACAGCAGTAATGTGAAGTCGTAGAAAAATCACAGTCTGAAATTTGCGTGGAATTGCATGCTTCACGCGCATGGATTCGTCATGTTCGTCTACGGTTCGCGTGACAAACTTCCACTTGCATGGAGTATTTTATTCCGCACTTGTTGTAGGTTATACTATTCCGCTAACAGTCATAAATTTCTCAAAATGTTCGGATTTTACCAGTCGTTTGAAATTGGTTTGTTGAGGTGAAGAATGCTTGGATTATAGATGTTTTTTTAACTTTGACGGTTTCTTACTCTTCATAACCAAAACGTTACTGCAAATTAAACAAAAAGGCTATAAATTACCAGCATAGTGCATAAAACTGAAGCCAAGTTTAAGAAATGCCGCAATATAGTTCCTCTTTGACATCTTAGGTACCTCCTGTGATTACTACCCCCTGCTTAAAGAGAATTTGTAGAATTGCCATCTTCATCATTATCTTTGCTACTCAAGTTCATGGGTAAAAATGTTTTTATCCTAAATGTTAGGACCTAAAATAATAACATAATAGCTATTCAAATAAATATCAACCTTAGTCAAATACAATATTGGATTGTTCTTGTGATGTGCGCACTTTCTGCGAGGAAGCAGAAACAACTGGCTATACTGGAATAACATTAGCAATAAGCTAGTAGCAGTGGCACCTGATTCATTCTCGGAACGTCTGTATGGCGCAAAATGTTATGTACTATACGATTACAACATATTTTGATTCTGAAATAACTTATATGTTGAAATTGCAATGTGATACCGACGCTTAGTAGTATTTTTCAAATGTAAATATAATTTACAGCTCAACTTGGCTAGTATTACGATTTTATAGTTAGGCTGAAAAGAAAATGTCATATATAAAATTAAAAATAACGAAGGGAGTTAGACTAACGTTTCTTTAAATTCATGTTGTAACCGTTCAAAGCGTAGTCTTTGAGCCACGGGATCAATAAGACTAATTTATATTTTTGCATCCGGGATTACTCATCGGAGTGGGTAGGTTCATTTCGGTCTGATAGAAGGCACCAATTGCTGTTAGAATCCTCTCTTGGAACGGTTCGTATTCGGTTATCCTAAATAGGAGAAAGTTAAGTGCTAAAACAAAGAGGCCCTCCAATGTGGCCGCGACTTCTTATGTAAAACGATCTTTTCACAATCGTATATTTAATAACTAAGCTTGGCGGTAATAAAAAGATGGATAAAACCTTCAAAAGTAATTTTATTTATAATAACGGAAATAATAATTTAAATGAACACTTTCTAATACTTTGTACATATTTACATTGACTGACATTTAACAGTTGTAAATTAAATAATTGGATTTTAAAATACCCGAAAGCTTTCAATGCAAAAAGGCAAGGAAGCGCACGCCGTCCAGTCGTAATATTCTGTGCTCCTGTTAATTGTGAATTTTGCTAGGATAGTTCAATATCCTTCCAGGTGCGAAAGGGGCCACGTCGCTTGTGGCGTGATCCTTCGCGTAATGACTCGGACGGTTTAGACGATGATCCCTTGGTCCACTTGTGACCGATGCCACACGGTAGACGGAGGTATCACAGGTTGCTGGCGTCAAATAGACTCTCGCTACCTAGCCAACACAGAGATATTTGATGACGACGTATTCACCGGCCCTAGTCTCGCTCGTACGTTTGCTACAAATCCAACACAACTTTCGAGTGTTCTAGTTATGCTTATTGCTGGGATCGGGCCACTGCAGAGCAACTTATCTGCTTTCGACAATAAGCTAGACGAGATCGGATAATAAAAGGGGGTTCGCCCTTTCGGATGGCTGAACTAATTTCACAGTTTTAATTTTGCGACGGCGGTTTTAAAATTATGATATAAACAATTTGGCAGGGATGGTTTGCGTTCTTTGCAGTTAACAAAGCGCTTTATAATTCAGGAAAAATATCTCGACCTTCTAGGCAGAAATGCATCTATTCTTTATACAAAGAATGGTACGGTATTAGCTCGAGCAGGGATTGCAAGAGCTAGCGGTGTTGGCTCGAGCAAGGAATAGTACGAACTATCCTTTTAGCCTGAAGGTTTCGCTATTTTATACAGAATACTCGGTATTTCGCTCTTCATTCCTCGAACGTTTTTGATAATTGTTATTTGGTCTTACACTTATTGATAAGCGTATCGCTCATATGCTTTGATTAGCAATTTATTTATAATGTAATATTGCACAATTCCAATTAATATTTTCGTGTTAATTAAATTTGGTTTGAGATTGTTTTGTTTGTTATACATTTCGGTAGCAATCGTTATTCGCTTTGGTTATTGCGTAATATTTCGTCATCTTTAAGTTTTACTTAATTACATTTTATTTACATGCAGGTTACTGAACAATATTTATTTTAAATTAATTCGC
>JAHWXV010705750.1:0-11218 GCA_024586415.1 Phrixothrix hirtus | reverse complement strand
ATATATATATATATATATATATATATATATATATATATATATATATATATATATATATATGTAAACGGTATCCGTAAAGGATTAAATTATTATTTACGTTTATTTTGGAAACGACAACTGTAACGGTCACCCATACAAGTTATGGACACGCGATAATTTGCTTTAACGCATTTTTTTGAAAAACCGTTAAGTTCACGCAAAAAGACATTAAAGGCGTAATAACCGTAGCCAGTTTTAAAATGTTAGAGTTGTTTTCGAGAAAATTGCAAAAAACTTAAAAAGTCCAAGAATAAACTGGCACTTCCGGTCATTCAATTTTAACTAAATTCTTCACGTCTTACGTGCAGAAGTAAAAAACTTGAATATAAAATTTCATTTTTATACAGTGCTTAGTTTTAGAGATGTGAAAATTAAAACTTTAGGTACCTCGGATTACTCCATTTTCGAAAATTTATTAGAGAAAATGCTTAGTTCATATAAAACGGAATAGTACGAAATATACTAAGTTTTAAAAAAATTGTTAGGATCGATTTCATGAAAATCGCGAGAAACCAATATTCGGAAAATATCTAAAAATGGTAGATATAGAGTGAGAAATTTCCGGTTATTCGATTTTAACTATCTTCTACTCACAAGAGTAGTTATGACCCCAAATATAAATTTTTATTTAGCTAGGACTTCTAGTTTCGTAATTAGATAGTGACATTCTCTGCACATATTAATTACGTCTGCAATAAAATTAACTCTGCATACTACGCTATAGTTAATTTAGAAAATTCTTTCAATTTCAATAATTTATTAAACGTTTATTATGCAATGGTATTTCTAATAATAAATTACAGTGTGATTGTCTGGGGCCAATCTATTGATATTTCTAGAGCTTTTATTGCACAAAAAAGAATAAATAGATTAATTTTCGGTCTTGACCATCGACAGTCTTGTCGCGATACATTTAAAACATATAAATTATTAACTACACCTGCTATTTATTTATTCAACTTGCTTATCTATGTACACAAACATAAAAATAAATTTAGTTTAAATTCTTGTATACACCAGCACAATGCTCGCAATATATTTAATTTTCACCTTTCTAAACATCAGCACGAATTTTGTAAAAAGTCGCCCATGTATGCTGGTGGATACTTCTATAATTTGTTATTTGTAATTATAAACATAAAACTTCAAAATTTTAAAAAGAAATTAAAGCAGCACTTTATTGATAACTGCATTTACACTCTACGGCAATTTCGCATATGTATTAATAAATTGTGATATATTACTGCTCTGACATACATACTTGTTTCACAGATACTTCGATTATGTATATTTATTTTTTTATGTGACAATGTCAATATTTCCCTTTTGAAATTTTACGACAACAAAGACTTATTATTATTATTTAAAGTTAACGGTGAAGGTACTTCCGGTTACTCGATTTACGGAAAAGTTTTTGAGAAATAGCCTAAACTATATGAAAGGTCATTAAATGGCTAAAAAATTGTATAAGTTTTGAAAAAATCGTTGGAGCTGATTCGAGAAAATCGCGAAAAACGAAAAATTCGTAGAATATCTAAAAATAACAGAAATAAAGTTATACTTCAGGTTATTAGATTTTAACCAAGTTCTTGATTTAACATGGGAAGGTAGTTTTGACCTCAAACATAAATTTTCATTTACCTAGGACTTTTTGTTTCATAGCTATTTCATTCACAGTTAATGGTAAGAATACTTCCGGTTATTCATTTTACGAAAAATTTTCTGAGAAATCGTCTTAATTATATCAAAGGATATTAAATTTCTAAGAAATACAATAAATTTAAAAAAAAATCGTTAGAGCCGATTTCGAGAAAATCGCGAAAAACCAAAAAATGACAAGAGTAAAGTGGCATTTCCGATTTTCCGATTTTAAAAAAATTGTTGAGGTCACGTAACCAGGTGGATACAAACTTAAATGTAAAATTTTATTAATATACAACTTTTCGTTTTTGAGATATCTTATTAACAAAAACACACGCCCGTGCACGCACGCGCCCACACACACACACACACACACACACACACACACACACACACACACACACACACACACATAAACACATACACACACACAAACCAATTTTCAAAAACATGATTTTCGTACTCAGAGGACCCAAAAACCTGTATTTCCGCTAAAATTTTGACATCGAAAATTTTGGACGAAAACAATACTTTCTCTTTTACCTATATTTCATATAGGTAAGAAAGAGCAAGGTGTTTTTACAGTTTTAGAGAACATTTAACAAATACCTTAAAATACATAGAAGAACGTGTATTAACGCTTGTATACATAACGACACTTTCATGACTAGATAAGTGCGTGCGTTAGTGTGGGCATGTATATTCGTTGTGCAAGATATATTCGAAAAGAAACGGCCGGTTGGTCATAAAAATATATTCATTAGTAAACTTTTTATTGGCGGTTTTAGTTTCCTACAAACCTACTTCACTTTTTTAGATAAACATCGTTTACTTCTAAGCGCTTTTCATAACGCTGCACCAGCTTCCTTAATCCATCTGCATAGAAGTTCGCCACCTAGGAATTAAACCAGTTGATAACGGCAGTCTTGTGCGTTTCGTCGTCTTCAAACGGTTGTCCTGTTGCCTCTGTTGCAAGTTCAAGAAGAGGAAATAGTTGCTAGGTGCAAGGCTAGGACTGTAGGGTGGGTGATCAAAAAGTTCCCAACTAAAATCTTGCATCTTCTCCTTGGTTTAGACGCACGAGAAAGGTTATTCCGGACGACAGTTTCACGCACAATCGATTTTGGATCGCCCATATCAGTTTACTGAGCATTTCGCAGTGCACCTTAGCTGTAATTATTACCTCATGTTCCATGAAATCAACCAAATAACACTGTTTTTGTCCCAGAGAATGGTAGCCACCATTCGAGTAATGAGTTTTCTTGAATTTCTTCGGTTTTGGTGAAGTTGTTTTGTTTATACGTTGATGTAGAATATTCACGCCTCGTCTCCCGTAATAATGTGGGAAAACAAGTCATTCCCAGTCTCCTAGATAACGGTCCAAAAACGTTCGTCCACTTTGCTCTTTGTGTTGATCGATAAGCATTTTCGGTACCCATCTTGCACACAATTAATGATATCTGGGGTTTTTTGCAACAATCGTGTAAGAAATGGTACGTCCAACAAGAGAAAATTTATCAGCTAGAGCACTAATTGTCAATCATTGATCAAATTGCAGTTCTTGGTTAACTTATTGAACAATTTTGTCGGTCTGAATACTGGACTTGCCACTCCGCTCTTCATCACGCACATTTGTAGGGCCATTTTTGAGATCTTGACACCGTTATCTAGCCTTTCCTTCACTCATTACTGTGGGTCAATAAACTAGGCACAACTCCCAATGGATTTGGGCAACTGATGATCCTTTTGGGTACAAAAAAAACTGGCGGAAACAAATATTTTAGGGGACATTGTTATCCGCATTTACCGACAACCAAACGACTACTGAATCAAAACAATAAGTTCGGTGGCTTCGGAAATATTCATATGATGACGCTGCATGCGTACAATGCTATTCTAGCCCGCCAATATTTAAATACAAGCAAACGGCTCTTACTTTTCGAATATGCCTCATACATCCTGTCTTAAAAATTACAATACTTAAAGGTATAATACTTTTCTTGATCTAATTGTAAGTGTCGCCGTGTATATCGGCCAGGTACGCCATTCTGCATGAAGTATGGCATAATATCAACTCATATTAATTGATAGTAGCATAGATTGATCAACATACAGCACCAAAATAATACAAGGTGATACATTAAAATCTCGGAAGTTTCAGAAGTTTATTATTAAATAAATAAAACAGATACAGTTAAAATGCACATATCATTACATAGAACAACTCTTAAAGTTTGATGTATGCGGCATCGCGTATATTCACTTTTAGCTGCCAAGCGAAAGTTCTAATAAATATGACGCTCACGGGTGCACATTGCATCTTAGAATTCGCTAACTATTAGTCGGTTGTGCCGGTTCAACGAAAGTTTCGTACAAAATATTAAACAGCGGCACCAATAGAAAAAACAATTCATACGTGGTAGAACAAATTCAAATACACTGGCTGCCTGCATGATGCTAAACGAATGGAACGTTGGGCCCATTCGTTGGGTCTTGTATGAGACACATTTACAAAGAGGTCGAAAACATCCACACGACGCACGAGTTGGAAATTGCACATGTCACTGTCAACTTAGTGGCGTACCATGCCCAACGCAGTTGATATAGGCATCCCGAGAATCGCAGTGTTCGTTTCCTATGCTGTGAAAATGTTCACAGAAACCTACAGGACGTGGTTTTGCTGAAAATTTTTTCGGAAAGCTACTTCTCATGTGTTTAGAAAACTCAGCCGTCATAATGTATGTATATGGGACACAAAAATCCTCATAGAGCTCAAAAACAGTTCTGTAATTGTTCTAAAATTAACGTATTTTGAGCTGTTTCGTTGTCAAAAGTTTATTGACCATTTTTCTTTGTGCTACGGGACTGGTATACCTGGACATGATGCAACAATGGCTAATGCCACAATTACAGGTTGATTCTGAGACCTCCATTTTCAAAAAGATTACCTTAATGCTGATCTTCCTGGTGGTTCGATTGAAGGTGCTTCTTAAGATGATAATCCTTTTATTCCGTGGCCATCCAACTCACTGGGCTTAACCGCTTGTGATTTTTTTTATAGAGTTACATTAAAGTTTTCGTTTATGTGCCCCCATTGCCACTTGTTTAGCAGAAGTGCCATAGAGGATAAAGCGTGCCGTCGCTGCTAATGAATGTGATGTATTGCAACGTGTCTAGCAAGAACTCGATTTCAGGGTTGATACGTGCCACATTACCAAGAGTGGTCATATCGCACATTGTAAGGTGCGAATAAGACTTTGAGAGTCGTTTTATGTAGGGATATACACATTTTAAGTACATATATCGGTTTTATTTATTTAATAATAAACTTCTGAAACCCCGGAGATACTTATGAATCACCCTGTACTAGTCACGGCACCTACCTTATTAGCTATTTTTAATACTTAAGTCTTATTTTCTATTAACCAACTTAACTACTATTCTAGACTAAGTAAAAGAGGGAATTGGTAACATTACTAGTACGCCTATTACCACTTGGCACCAAAATACAGGCATATAATGATAATAATTTATACTATTGACAAAAAATACTTTCTAAAACTAAATAAATTTAATGTAGATTTCATCAATTGCAAATCTATTTTTACCTCTAGAACATACCGCGCAACTTTCTTATCAATTTGATTGTTTTGTATATAACACAGTAGTCCTTGAAATTACTTTAATTTTTAACGTTTACTACTGCTTCGCGTTTAAACATTTCTATAATTTCGCTGTACCAAAACACTCTTATTTGGCACCAAAGTAATAGCGAAAGCATACTACTTAGCTTGTATTGCTTGAATTGAACATTAGGCACGCCTCTCTTTCCTAACCTAAGACTGCACACAATTTCAAAATCAACGTTAATGGCGATCAAACACCGAACTTTTACCGGGTATGGACGTGTTTGTTGTTTGCTCCTGCGTTTTGTGATACTATAGCTTAATCCCGTTCAGCTTGATGCGGTGGGTCGGTTATAGTATCAATTTCAGCTTTTAGTTTGTGATAATGCGTAAAAACTTTTTACAAGTTTAATTGAATTTTGTAGCAAAATGTCTTGAGCGCCATCTGACGAGCACTCTGATTAAAGATAGCGACGAATTTATCGCAAGTGAGAAGTTCGACGACCTATCCGCCAAAGTCCCGTTAGGCGTCGACGTACTTGGCAAACTACTAGCCAACGTACTGACGCGCATAAATCTGGACTTCGCAAAAGGGCTTCTAATGCAAGACAATGAAGCAACCGCCGCGCTGAAAAGGAGCGCGCAAAACGACGCCAGTAAGGTGGAAGCTGATGCACCCAGCTGTTCACGCTCCGAAGAAGAGGGGACCATGCAGGAAACTCCAATGGCCACTGATAACGAAAGCATCTCCTTTAAGAAGGGAAAGAGAAAAAAGTCGCTGATACAAGCAAACACGGGGCCAGTAGCCAAGGTGACTGTTTCAACTACCGATAAGTTCGGATTGTTGGCTAGCATCGAAATGGACGAACAACCGCGAACGCCAATAACAAAACCTCCGCAAAAGATATAACAGGTTCCACCAATAGTGCTGTGGAACAAAGAAGACTGGATGAAATATCCGAGATCTACGCCATATGGAGGTGAAGGTCGAGAAGGCGAAGAACATGGCCATGTGCATCAAAGCCTTCCTTGGCACCACAGGCGACCATTCCAAGGCCACAAAGTATCTAAAAGAAAGGAACTTGGCTTTCGACACTTTCCTTTTTAATAAGGAAAAGCCACTCCGGATGATCATTCGTGGTGTCCCGGTAGAATTCAGCACCGAAAACATGAAAGCCGACCTAATCAGACAAGGCATCCCTGTTGCATCAGCTCGGAGGATGCACAGCGATCCCGAGAAGACGCCAATGCCTCTCTACCACCTATAGGTGGAGAAGTGGACGGCAGACAACGACGTTTATAGCGTCCGGGCAATCCTAGGTCTGTGCATAACAGTCGAGTCACCGCGCAGAGCTAGGACTGTACTACAGTGCCACCGTTTCCAGCAGTATAGCCACGCCCAGAGAAGGTGCAGCACGGTGCCCAGGTGCGTGAAGTGCGGGGGTGACCACGAAACGGGCGGGTGCAAAAAATAAAAAGAAGACCCCGCGAAGTATGCGAATTGCGAGGGGACTCACACGGCAAGTTATAAAGAGTGTCCGATCTGCCCTAACCCAAGACACACCAGGTCATGCATGACGTATGCGCAAGCCGTATCAGCCATTCCCGCCCCAGCAGCAAGCCAACCTGCACCACAACCGCAGGCAAGCTCCGCCGAGAGCATACATTTCAACTTCGCGAAGCTCCTTGAAGCAGGTCAAGTCATTGTAGAGGCTTTGCCTGCATTAATCCTCATCTTCAAAAAATAAATGAAGAAAACTGTGAAACTCCGCCCTGAATGGGTAGTTGGTACGAGTACACGTACCGAAGCCAGAAGACCTCAAATAAAACAAACCGTTCCGACGGAGATAAAAGATGGAATATCTTAGGGCTCCATTTACCCAGATAGAAAAGTAAAAAAATTAATGACGGCATATGATTTGGCGCAGATACATTCTTTCTAATTATAAAATTTATTTCTTAACAACTTCTCAAATAAAACGCACTTTACATTTGATTCGAACGAAAGCGACATCTAAGGGTAAGTTGTCTAAGTTTCGGCTGAGACTGAAGTTGCACAATTACATCCGTTGTGACTCCAGTCGTTTGTAATGCTTTGGAAGCGTTCCCCCGTGCTGTGCACATTTCAATGAGATTTTTAGACATTTATGTTGAGGCAGTGGATCTTAATAGGCGTCGTTAATACATCTACGTAAATTGTATTTGTACTACTTAAATTTCGTTTACGTCTCGTTCAAAATACGAAATATTTTTTAACCTCGGCATTTTTTTTTATTGTTTTGATCGTTACGGGGTTAAACTCTTGTTTATCGTCTATTCTGGTTGCTGGCAATAAATTTGTATGCCCGGGAAGTAGTCCGGATGACAGACTACCCCAGCTGTCGAGGATTAAGGTTTCCGTATTAATTTACTTTTGACGTAGCTCCTGTCATCCTCGAAAGCGTTCATTTATTGGAACAGAACGCCCCCTAGCCACACATACGCATCCACAACTGACGATTGGATCAGGTCAGATAGAATGTTTTGTCTTATTTTTTTATCTTGTCGATCAATGTACTTCTTACTATCTCTATAATTAAATTTCAGTTTAAATAAACATATTTTGTTTTGAGATGCAAAGTTTACAGATTTTATTAGCTAAACATTCAAATAATGTATGTTGTCGCTAATCTTAATATTGTGAATGAGTTATCTTAATACCAGTAATTGCAAATATTTTAGATAAAGGTTTGTTGTTTTAAGAATTATTTATAAAAAACATTTGTGAATATTACAAATTAATCCTTTTTGCCTATAAAGTTATCGTTAAATAACTTGTTATCAAATTTAGGACCATCAATGCTTCCCACCAGTTTAACTTATTATGATAGAGCTCATATTAAGTTGCTGCAATTTGTTAATGGCCTGTAATGAAAACTTTGTTTTATAAATATTTAATTTTAAATCATTCCAGATAATTTCCCACTTAAATTTACGTTTATGAAACTACGATTACTTTTCTCAGTGCATTTAAATTATTTCGTGCACTTCTTTTTCTATTATTATTTAACTGAGAAAGATATATTAAGATAGAAGCTTGAATGATATAATTGCGGTACAGTACATATTAAAAGCGAGGTTTTTCTGTTAAAAGTGTATTTAGAATTGAAGTTATTTCATAAACTTCAATTCTGATCTATCTGCCTCTTTCATGATTTATTTAATTATATTTTTAACCACTTTAGATATCATTTTAATAATCTACTTTTGCCGCCCTCGATTGGTGTAATGGTTAATATGTTCACCTCAATGCCCAAGGATCGTAGATGCAAACTCAATAGAGGTTGGTAAATTTTTCAGTTAAGAAAAATTTGAAAAATATGCCTTCTCAGATAAAGAAGTTTGACATGTTAAAATCCCTACTGGTGAAGGAATGTTGTACATATCTAACTTATTGACTTAAAATTTAGAATATTCTTTCGATCTTTAGTCTGGTCGATAGTTTCTCATTCTATATAGTTCTATCAACATTTGATTTTGCAAGGATTTTTTCCATCCAATCATCTTGAGCGACTCAATTCTACATATGCTTGCCCTTCAAAAATCTTCGGTTCTAAGTACATTACTGCATTATCCACTACATCCTTGCATTTTAAGTACTGTGGATACCTATGGCAGAATCTATGGCAGCACTCCTATCTCAGCTGTTCAATAGTTCAACATGACTGCGAACTGTATTGCTTTTGGTTGATACAGATGTATTCCAACCTTGTCAAAATCGATGCGGACCAATGATATACATTGGTTTTAACGAAATAGGGTCATATGATGTCAGTAATGAATTCTGTCCCTTTAAAACGTAAATGTTGGTTCGCAGCATCCCTCTTGTAGCCACAAATATTCCCAGCTCCTTTTATAGGCCTCCAGTTTTGTTGATGTATACTAGGATGAGGTCATCCAAATTGACATTACCGAGATTATGTGTTGCATCTACCATTTGAACATGGGCTCTGATAGCGTGTGTTATATTTTTATCTTTGAATATTTGGAGCACTACTTTGTTATGATCATCAACTTGATTATTTATGGGATATACTCGCAACGCCTTATCACTGGCAATTTTACCAGTCTCTTCTTGGAATAGTTTTTGTATCAGTTTGGTAGAATAAAAAAATCTCATTTCTCCAATCTACAACGTATTTAAAATAATGACGTAAGCGTTATCACGTTTTCTGCAACAAAAGTCAACAGCTGCCGTAGTTAAAGATATTCAAGTTTTTTATAATCAAGAGTACCTAATCTCTTAACACGTAGTAGTTGCATCACATTACTACAGAACTCGTTGCCTTTATTCTTCAGCTGTCTAAGTCATAAATTAGTCATAAATAACATATGCTAAGAGATTATAGATATTTTTCATTATGATGAACTTTGGCTCTCAATCTTTGTCGCATTACTTATAAGTTGTTTCCGATTAGCACTGGCATACCAGTAATTTAGCTATCCTTTTGAACAAGTAACTCAAGTCATTTAGTAGACGTGCTGCAACTCTATTTGTTGCACACACTTCGCATAACATCTATTTATTTGATTTCGTAACAGATTCAACGGGAATGTCTTGCCCACACGATCTTCACCAGTAAAAATCGCTGACACCGGTCATTTGAATTTGTATAATCGATATCCAAATACTTCATCATCTAAAGCAAACGTATCAACGCATACCAACGTACTATAAGGTGCTGAGTCACTATAACTGAATATTGTTCAATTAAGCGTTAGATAATTTTGTTATCTATATCATTTAAATCATTACTTAGTTTTCCACCTGCAATCAAAAGCATTATTCTTATGCCCAACCAGTTGAGTTCGTTATAAATAGCTTTAGAATTCTTATTTCTTCATATAAAGATGTAGATCTTCAACTCATTGTCATCATAGCATTTAACCTTTCTACCGAGTACTTCAATTATGGTTTTGACTTAATAGATCTCAAACATAAAGAAGATATAAAAGAAGTAGTTGTTTCATTGGAATGGTGTATCACTGTAAAGAACTATGTATTGCTAATAGTCAAATGAAGTTATATGCTCTGGTCGATTCTCTTTCAATCCACTGATGCTGTATGGGAAGAGGTTGAACTATGCAAATTTCTCTACTTTCAAATCATGAGCTTCATTCTCGATATTATCTGTTAATGTTGCCCGAGATCTCAAGCTGATGTTCAAAATCTGGCTGTATGCATAACTGAAGTTTATATACTTGTATCTTGAGTATATAGTGCTTGTACTGTCGATGTTGTAACATACTATAATGGAACAAAGACATTTTGCGGCCCTAGGGGCGTAGATGGAGTTATTTCCTGAACTTAGGGTATTGCGCCGGTAGACAGTGAAGATTGGGCTTCAAAGTTAGCTATTAAACTCGGCTAGGTCCAGGAACGTCGCTGTAGCAACAAAAAAAAGGGAAAGTCGTATTCGGGGGGCGCCACTCAGGGAGAAGTAAAGAACGAAGACTCCAGTTCGAAACCATTTTTCAGGAAAAAAGTAAAGTACTTACTACGTAGGTGGTGAATCGTACGCCACTGGGTATATATACTTCGATCAAGTCAATCGTAGACTCACAGTTACAATGCTTACCTTACAGTATTCTTAGTAATTTACTGAAAGAAACAATGGTTACTTATTCTAAGGTTCTTATCGCTATCAAATAATAAGAGCTGAGTTCGATATATCATTATAATGGATAATTTTTAATGTGAAAAGTATAATTCATTAAACGGAAATCAATTAATTTAAATACGTATGTTACTGTAATTCAGTTACTATAAGTAACTTCGGGTACCCCTGTGTTTCTAATGTCTATATATATATATATATATATATATATATATATATATATATATATATATATATATATATATATATAAAAAA